>JASTWK010000863.1:0-71420 GCA_030770225.1 Temnothorax unifasciatus
GGATTTTATTGATTGGATTCACAACGACAAAATTGCATTTACATCTGCAACAAGTTATGATTTTGAAGAGCTTGATCGTCTCTCGGATCTGTTGGAATTAAGCTTTGTATTTACAGCAGATACCTTACAACACTTAGTAGTAGAGGATTTAACCAAGAAGCTTGAGAGACACTATTTTACGCCACCAAAAATTGCAATTAAAATTTGGTCATTGGCACAAGATTATAAGATTAACGTGCTACGAGATCTTTCTTTGGCTCTTTGCTTAGATCGTTTCAACAAACTGCCACTCGATTCAATTTGTGAGTTGCCGAGGGAAAATTTTTTGAAGTTAATTGGAAACATTAATGTAAGAGCTACAGAAACTTATTTGTTTGATATTATAAATCAGTGGAAGAACCATCATCATGTGAGTATATTATTTTTAAACATTTAGAGTATTATAAGTTTTGAAATAATAAAGGAGCTATAAGTCTTTATCTCTAATAAATGTCAAATAGAATGGATTTCTAACTCAAGGACATATATTTTTCACATATGTACTTATTTTGTTTTCTTACCATATAGTATTTATATATTTTTTATTCATTCATGTATTACATTTCTCCGAATAACAAATTCTTTTTTACAGGATCTTACAGTTTCTTTAGAAATTATAGAAGATAAGAAAGCAAAAATTTTACCTTGTATTATATCTTGTGAACATATTAACAATATATGTCAACAATATATTCATTGCTGGGACGGTAAAGATCTTTTGGAACTAACTTCATTCGAATACCCCACAGATATTATCGATTGTTTACGCTTTGGCAAATTTGTAGGAATGCAAATCACTGCAAGAAGTATGCAGTCTGTTTCTTTTATTCCGTCTGTTTTAAAACAGTATATTTACTTAATTATTATCTTATGTGATCTTCTTTTAAGGATACGATTTATATCTTTGTGGTGGAGAATATGATTATTCAGGAAGGTTTAACAAAAATATATGGCGTTATTCTTTGACATCTAAGAAGTGGTTTTTTGAGACAGTGTAAATATCCTAACGATTAGCTAAATGATAAGAATAACTAGATAAATAATAGAATAAATAAAATGTGTTATCTGTTAAAATAATATTCACAAATATTTTAGTATGCCAGTTGAGAGAAGACATATGATTACCGTGTTTTTGAAAAACAAATTGTATCTTGTGGGCGGTGTGGGACGGGATGGAAATGCACTGGACACTGTTGATATCTATGATATTTATACAGGTGATTTTAATTGTGCAGCTACATAATGCATATTTCGACAATATCATGTGCAGAGTATACATGTAACGATTTTCTCAAGTATATATACATACATATAATGATTTTATACAAGAGATTATAATATATATACTTTTCATACAGATCATATAGGATTGCTTCTCATAATTATCATTTATGAAATTAATTCTAATCCCTCTAAAATTATCATCCTTAACATTATTTTTATCGATTAACACATTATTTTGTTACATAAATTTTTGCTTTTGTATTCAAAACATGCATAGGTATATGGACTTCAGGTGCAAAGGTACCTATTACGCTCTCTTCCTATTCACCTTATTCCCCAGGTAGGTGTACTGGTCATTCATACAAGCCAGGTCGTAGGATTGCTTCTCATTATTATCATTTATAAATTTAATGTTAATCTTTTTTTATTATATTAATTTTTTTTTGTATTTAAACAATGCGTAGGTATGTGTTCATCATCAAGGGTGACGTTTACATTAACCAGCGATACTGAACATTTCATTTTTAAAGATACGTTAATTATATATCGACTACCTTATTTCTGTAAATATTTTCCTGATAAGGATGTATGGAAAGAGATAAATTTGGGAGATATTAGTAAATTAACGTGTATCTTAAGTATAACACCAATACTGGCTCTTCAAACTATGTCATGTTACATTGGTAAATATTACAATTTATGCACTAAGTAGGTGTGAAAGAACTTAAAGTTTACTTTTAATATTTATATACTATTTAATATTTATTGCAGATGTTGTTCATTACGGAGGTAAAATGGTTTTGAAAGTTGTCACAGACACATGCAACGTGGAAGGTTGTAATAATATAATATATAATTGTTCTTTAAACCATGGAGAGAATAATAGATACATAGGCGGACATTCCTTCTGGCTAACTCCATTCTTTCGCGAGTACGGCAAAGAAATGGATTTAGAACCAGCTGTACTATTATATGCAGATCGCATAGTACGCAATGAGACGTTACACTTACATAGTATTCCTATTCAAGATTTAAAAAAGTTCCGTTCCTTGTTCTTTGCCAAGACGAACTCAGTTAGAAGATTTCTTGATCTACTTAATCCAACTCATTTGCACACAACGTACTTTGATCATATTTGATTTATGTGATTTGATTAAATATTTAATTATTCGATATATTTGGAAAGGAGAAAAAGGAAGAAAAAGATAAATCTAAATAAAAATTCAGGAAATTTAAACGTCGTAAAAATTGCAAAGAAAACTTTAAAAAACGGACAGTACGTTTCCATATTCCAATATCAAAATGACTTTTATTTAGATTCACCGTGATGTTTTATTGACTGTCATGTCACTCAAATCATTAAAAATATTAACCCAACAAATATCAAATAACATGCTGGGAAATGATACACTTCATAATTGTAAATGCTTTGCATCAATATATACTTTCTGTATGTATGTATAATTTATACATAAAATAAAGAGTGATCCCAAAAAACATACGTTTTTGGCTTATTTTTTTGTCCTCAAAATTCGAATCGAATTGTACGCTAAACGATGCTATATGATGGGACATTAATTTGAGTAAAATTTCAAGTTGAGCATAGAGTTAGTTTTGGAGATACGGGGAGTTTAATTGACCAAATTCCCCAAATTGTCCAAGTACAATAAACACAAAAAGGAAGTCAAAACTTTGATAATGGTATTTTGAATAAAATTAGTCCAAATGGTTCTCTGACCACCGTACTAAAAATACATCTCTTATACTCTATCGCTTAATTTTTTAAAAAGGTAAAAACTACCCCCAAAAGAAGTTTTTGCTGAATTTCTGGAAAACGGATACGGATACGAAAAAATAATTTAAATGGAAGTTTGTTTGTCTGGGAATTCTGCATAAAAGAGATTTGTTTTATTTTTTCATAGAACTCACCTTTTTGCCGAAAACCGCGCCTTTAAATATCACATGAGGTGTAAATATCACAGTTCGTAATACTTAAGATAATTAATTAAATTTTTTTACAATTATAACTCAAAATACCGACACTTATTTTTATGATAATAGTTCTTTAAAAGGATTCCCTTTATTTTCAAAAATTATCTCTCTTCAGGCGCAGTTTCTGGCCAAAGATAGCCCTATGAAAAAGTTGAAACAGACCTTTTTGGGCAGAATTTCTAGACAAACAACTTCCATTTAAATCATTTTTTCGTATCTCTATCCGTTTTCCAGAAATTCAGCAAAAATTTCTTTAAGTAATTAAATATTCACCACATGTTTGTTCATTGTTTCGTTGACTTCGTTTTCCTCTTTCTTCTTTTTCCTTCCACTTTTTTCATGTTACTATATTGTTATTGCATCTTCATAGATTTTTAAAATAAAATTCTCATTTGTGAAACCTTATATACTCTCATACATATCCCAATCCGAAAAATACGATGTACCTTTCATGATACTTCCACGATGTTAAAATTAAATTGAATGTAAGATCCAATCTTTCACGATTTTTACACGTTTATGCGTGTAAAAATAGCACACTTGGATTTGCAGAGTAGGCGTAAAATGTATCCTTAAAACATTAAATTCAAAAAATTTTCGAGACTAGAGACTAGTTTACCTGACAGATGTGCAGGTAGAAACGCGTGGCGCATTCTTTCGGATTTCCACCAATTGGAATTGGAATTGGGATAGGTCTCCAAAGATATGAAAAGAACAGTATTTGAATGCTCTTTGAACTTGTGTGTGTACATGCAAAATACAATAAGGATTTCTATTCTACGCAGCTTTGCGCATCTTGCTGTGACGTCGCTGCGTGTAAAATCGGCTACTTTGGGCCTTGAAATCGACAGAGAGTTGAGAGAGTAGCATGAATGACCCGTGGTTTCATGTGTCCGCGAACGATTCGTATAACTAAAATGTCCGTAGTTCGATCCAGACTTTCATCTCGTACATTTCTCGATTAAGATCAAAATTCCCCGTTTAAGAGGAAAAAAAAAGTTTAAAAGAAAGAAAAGAAAAATTGACACTTAAAAAAAATATTAGTTTAATGTAACGTGCATCACCTCACTGCAAAAACCTTTTTGACTTGTTAAACCTATATGTAAATACTTTTTGTATGTATGTAATTTTTATATAAAATAAATTTTCAATTGTATATATCTTTTTTTCGCTTTTATTGGATTGAACCTGAATCGTACCTTTTAAGAAAGGCAGTACTATGTGGACGTTTGTTTGCTTGGTCTAACTCTAACTGTGTAGAATCTTTCGATGACTAGTCATCGGTAATATCGGAATCTCTTTTGTACTTCTTCGAAGGATGTTGTATCGCTATGGGATTACAGATATTAAAATACAGTAGTGAACTTAATTAAATAAACTCTATACTGTATTGGAATTTTATAGCCTACAGAGGACCGTGACTTTGAAGAGAAGGACACATATGATGGTTTTGATTTTCTGTCTTTTTTTTATGTTTGACTAACTGGTGAGTTGAAGATGTATCCCATCTAACGTTTAATAACAAAGACGGCGTCAAATTTTAAAATTTTCTGCCTTCATTCTATTTAACGACTTAAACATCAAACTGGAATAGAATGTATAAATACTGTTAATTGTTTTGTGTATTTTCACAAAAGTGTATAAAGCTGTTCGATTCTCAAAGCATACATATATAAAGTCAATGGTTTTAATTATGACATTATAATAGCATTAATAAATTAAATCACTCTTTTGATCCTACACGTGTATATCCTTTTCTAAGGAAGAGGCTCCCTTCTCCTTCCACCACCACCATTGCCGTCCAATCCTTCAGCTCAACACAGTCACTACTATTCCAGTATATGTACAACAACAGAGAGTAGCGTCAGTAGTTAGAAGTAGTCTGCAATAGTTATTATCAGTAATTTATATGTGATGCCGTATAGATATAGACGAGAAAGACGCACGAATGACAGTAAGTTTTATAGTGCCAAATATTTCTGCGTTTATTTCAACGAGCGTATTCGGATGTATATTCATCACATTGATAACACATGCTTTTTCAGAATGGAAAGTAATAGCAATGACGGCGGGAAACCGCGCGAAACAGTAATATTGATTTTCAAAGAGGAACGATTCGAGGTTGAGAAGCAAAAATTGATCGACAAGAGCCAGTATTTTGATGCACTTTTGTCTATGAACTATATAGAATATGGCCAGACGGAACACATCATCAACTATGACATTTCCTCGATTTTGTTGAAGGTTAGCTTATTTCTAGTTCTTGTGTGTGTTCAAGAATACAGTTGCTTTTTGAACATACAAACCGTTAATTTGTTTTCATTTTTTGTGTAGTGGTTTTGTTATATCAAAATTCTTAACAAAATGCATGTTTTCAATAAACAAATAATGTATATATATTATAAGAATTGCATTGGGTTTTATCGGCATGAATAATTTCTGCACTGTACGACCGAAATAGAGAGATAATAATTTTGTAGGATTTCATTGATTGGATTCATCATGACAAAATCGTATTTACATCTGCGACAAGTTCTGATTTCGAAGAGCTCGATCGTCTTTTGATCCTATTGGAATTAAGTGTTCTATTTGCAGCAGATAAATTAATAGAAGATATAACCGACAGGCTTGAGAGACACTTTATGTTACCAAAATATGTAATTGACATTTGGTTACTGGCACAAGAACTGAATATTAATGTGCTACGAGATCTTTCTTTGGCTGTTTGCTTAGATCGTTTCTATGAAGTGCCACCCGATTCAATTTATGAGTTGTCAAAAGAGCATTTTATAAGTTTAATTGGAAACATCAATTTAAGAGCTGCAGAATCTTATTTGCTTGATATTACACGCAAGTGGATGAACCATCGTCATGTGAGTATATTATTTTCAACAATAACATTTAGTTATTTTTGATAATATAATGTTAGAAATAGACACAGAGCTATAAGCCCTCACTAATATATTTCAAATAAAATAATGATTTCTAACTTCAAGATCTATATATCCTCCACATATTTATTTTGTTTCTTTATCATACTATTATTTTCTATTATACATTAAATTAATGCATTAAAATTCTATGAATAATAAAATCTTTTTTTTGCAGGATTTTACAGTTTCTTTAGATATCATTGAAAATAAGAAAGCAAAAATTTTACAGGGTGTTATCTCTTGGGAACATATTAATGGTGAACAATATATTCATTGCTGGGATGGTAATGATTTTTTTGAGCTAACCTCTTTCGAATATCCTAAAGATGTTATCGAGAAAAGACACATTACTGGACCACTCGGACGAGTGCAGTTCACTGCCAGAAGTATGCAGTTTTTTTCTTGTTCTATTTTATCTAAAACAGTATTGTATTATTTACTTATTGTATTTTATGTGATCATTTTTTTAAGGGTACGATTTATATCTTTGTGGCGGAGAATATGGTATTGGAAAGTTTAACAAAAATATATGGCGTTATTCTTTGATATCTAAGAGATGGATTCTTGAGACAGTGTAAATATCCTAACGATTAGATAAATAATAAGAAAAAATAGATGAGTAATAATAGAATAATTAAAATATTATCTGTTAAAATCTGTTTATAAATATTTTAGTATGCCAGTTTGGAGAAGAGATATGATTGTTGTGTTTTTGAAAGACAAATTATATCTTGTGGCCGGTGTGGGACGAGATCGACAAGAACTGCAGACTATTGATATCTACGATATTTATACAGGTAATTTTAATTGTGCAACTATACAATGTGCATTTTATTAATATCGTGTGCAAAGCATTCATGTAACGATTTACCCAAGTATATACATATATAATTTAAATAGAAATTAACATACATTTTTTATAGAGATCATGTCATAGGATTGCTACTCACTATTATCATTTATGAATTTAATGTTGTTCTTTAAAATTATCTTTTATTGATTAAAAAACATTTTATCATATTCATTTTTGCTTCTGTATTTGAACAATGCATAGGTGTGTGGACAACATCACGTACGAAGATATCTTTTACCAGTGTTCCTCAACATTTCATTTTTAATGATAAATTAATTATACAACGGAATAATTCTGTTTACTATATATATTGTCCTGATGAAGATGTATGTGAAACGAAATCTTTTAGTGTATGTATCCCACGTACACATATGACAGCCTACATACCTTCATCAATACCTTCATCATTACGTATCCTTAAAGATACGACAGCCGACATACCAATACTGACCCTTAAACATATGTCATGTTACATTGGTAAATATTACAATTTATGCACTAAATAGGTGTGAAAGAAACTTAAAGTTTACATTAATATGTATTGCAGATGTTGTTGACCAAGATGAAATGGCTTTAAAAGTTGTCACAGAGACATGCAACGTGGAAGGTTGTAATAATATAATAAAGACCTTTTATAAATCAAACCATGAAAGGGAGGAGGGGAGTGATATATATAAAGGAAACTCTGATTTACGTTATTTATTGCGTGTAAAGTACGATCAATGTGTTCTAACTCCATTCTTTCACCCCCCTCATTCTTCCAATAATTATCACGACTCACTAGCAATACTATTATGTGAAGGTAATGTCGAGAGACACGACTTAAGGAAGTTACATCTGCATAGTATTCCTATTCAAGAACCAAGAAAGTTCCGTTCCTTGTTGCTTACCAAGAAGAACATAACTAAAAAACTTTTTAATATACATCATCCAGCTTACTTGCACACAACAAACTTGGATCACATTTGACTTATGTGGTTAGATTAAATATTTAACAAATTAATAAACGGCGAATGAGAGTCAGGCGCGATACGTGGTGCGCAAATAAAGAAATTAATAGTTACAGAAGTAACGAATTACAATGTATATAAGATACATATATTTCAACTTATACACTGCGCGCCGATTATTTGTCTGACTTGAAACATAGCTATCTTTGAAATATTAATACCCTTCTCTCCCCGGAATTAAATCGATGCAATTTAATTATCTAAAAACTGTAAAGAAATTATTGCGAAAAATATTACCTCAGCCAGAATTTCGAACTTGGAACTTCAGAATTTGAATAATTAAATATTTAATTATTCGATATTTCTGCGAAAGAGGAAGAGGAAGAGAGAGGTAAATCCAAATAAAAAATCAATATAAACGTTGTAGAAATTTCAAAGAGCACTTTAAAGAACGGACAGTACGTCTAGTCCGATATCATGTTGACTTTCTTTGTATTAACCGTGATATATATGTATGTTAGTGATTAATGATATATATCATTCAAAAATTATGACAAATTCCACAAATGATATACTTAATAATTGTAATAGTTTTGAATCACTATGTTGCAAATGGTTTGTGTATGCCTGTGACTATAATTTATGTATATAAAATAAATTTCCTATTGTCTACATTTTTTCTTCTTTTTCATTGGACCACAGAGCTTGAATCGAGCCTTTTTAGGGAAGGCAGTGCTAAATGTACCGTGGCTTCCTCTTCGTTACAAATTGCAATTTTTATGAAAAGAAGGTGTAAGGCCCTTAATTCAATCTTCACTTTACAAGACCAAGCTTTATTTTGAAGCCGATTTATCGTTATTGTTTGAGTTCTTTTGTCGTCAAGAAATGATCATTATCGAGATTTCTATTTTGGAATTTTGGGATTAAATTTATATTTTGAACTTATTTTTTCTAATAATATAGAATATTTTCCTACTAAAAAATTCTTGTGTCCATACATGTAGGGTGATAAGTCCGGGAATCGAATCCTTTGCTCCACGGAGAAAAAAAAATTAAACTCAGCGGCATGTCTTTCATATTTATTTTCTAATAAAATAAATAACAATATAAAAAAAACAAAGTAAAAGTTAACATAAAATACAAAATTAAAGCCCTGCTTAAAACAGCTTGATTAAATTATATTAAACTGATTAATTAATATTTTTGTCATCTAAACGTTGATAAGATGCAGATGCTTTTAACAATTACAGTCAGCTTACAAGATGTATAATTTTTATATAAAATAAATTTTCAATTGTATACATCTTTTTTTCTCTTTTATTGAATTGAACCTGAATCGTGCCTTTTAAGAAAGGCAGTACTATGTGGACGTTTGTTTGCTTGGTCTAGCCTTATAAACTGTAGAATCTTTCGATGACTGGTCATCGGTAATATCGGAATCTCTTTTGTACACTTCTTCGAAGGATGTTGTATCGCTACGGGATTACAGATATTAAAATACAGTAGTGAACTTAATTAAATAAGCTCTATACTGTATTAGAATTTTATAGCTTACAGAGGACCGTGACTTTGAAGAGATGAACACATATGATGGTTTTAATTTTCTGTCTTTTTTTTATGTTTGACTAACTGAGTTGAAGATGTATCCCATCTAACGTTTAATAACAAAAACGGCGTCAAATTTTAAAATCTTCTGCCTTTATTCTATTTATCGACTTAAACATCAAACTGGAATAGAATGTATAAATACTGTTAATTGTTTTGTGTATTTTCACAAAAGTGTATAAAACTGTTCGATTCTCAAAGCATACATATATAAAGTCAATGGTTTTAATTATGACATTATAATAGCATTAATAAATTAAATCCCTCCTTTGATCCTATTACACGTGTATCTTTTTCTAAGGAAGAGACTCCCTTCTCCTTCCACCACCACCACCATTGCCGACCAATCCTTCAGCTCCACACCAGTCACTACTATTCCAGTATATGTACAACAACAGAGAGTAGCGTCAGTAGTCAGAATTTAAGTAGTCTGCAATAGTTATCAGTAATTTATATGTGATGCCGTATAGATATAGACGAGAGAAACGCAAGAATGACAGTAAGTTTTATAGTGCCAAATATTTCTGCGTTTATTTCAACGAGCGTATTCGGATGTATATATATCACATTGATAACACATGCTTTTTCAGAATGGAAAGTAATAGCAATGACGGCGGGAAACCGCGCGAAACAGTAATATTGATTTTCAAAAAGGAACGATTCGAGGTTGAGAAACAAAAATTGATCGACAAGAGTCAGTATTTTAATGCACTTTTGTCTATGAACTATATGGAATATGGCCAGAGGGAACACATCATCAACTATGACATTTCCTCGATTTTGTTGAAGGTTAGCTTACTTCTAGTTATTGTGTGTGTTCAAGAATACAGTTGCTTTTTGAACTTACAAACCGTTAATTTGTTTTCATTTTTTGTGTAGTGGTTTTGTTATCTCAAAATTCTTAACAAAATGCATGTTTTCAATAAACAAATAATGTATATTATAAGAATTGCATTGGGTTTTGTCGGCATGAATAATTTTACTGTACAACCGAAATAGAGAGATAATAATTTTGTAGGATTTCATTGATTGGATTCATCATGACAAAATCGTATTTACATCTGCGACAAGTTCTGATTTCGAAGAGCTCGATCATCTTTTGATCCTATTGGAATTAAGCGTTCTATTTGCAACAGATAAATTAATAGAAGATATAACCGACAGGCTTGAGAGACACTTTATGTTACCAAAATATGCGATTAAAATTTGGTTACTGGCACAAGAACTGAATATTAATGTGCTACGAGATCTTTCTTTGGCTGTTTGCTTAGATCGTTTCTATGAAGTGCCACCCGATTCAATTTATGAGTTGTCGAAAGAGCATTTTATAAGTTTAATTGGAAACATCAATTTAAGAGCTGCAGAATCTTATTTGCTTGGTATTACACGCCAGTGGATGAACCATCGTCATGTGAATATATTATTTTCAAAACTAACATTTAGTTATTTTTGATAATATAATGTTAGAAATAGACACAGAGCTATAAGCCCTTACTAATATATTTCAAATAAAATAATAATTTCTAACTTCAAGATCTATATATCCTCCACATATTTATTTTGTTTTTTTTATCATACTATTTTTTTTCTATTATACATTAAATTAATGCATTAAAATTCTATGAATAATAAAACCTTTTTTTGCAGGATTTTACAGTTTCTTTAGATATCATTAAAAATAAGAAAGCAAAAATTTTGCAGAGTGTTATATCCTGTGAATATAATAATGGTGAACAATATATTCATTGCTGGGATGGTAATGATTTTTTTGAGTTAACCTCATTCGAATATCCTGCAGATATTGTCGAGCATTGTTGCATTACTGGTAAATCACTCGAAGGAATGCAGATCACTGCCAGAAGTATGCAGTTTTTTTCTTGTTCTATTTTATCTAAAACAGTATTGTATTATTTACTTATTGTATTTTATGTGATCATTTTTTTAAGGGTACGATTTATATCTTTGTGGCGGAGAATATGGTATTGGAAAGTTTAACAGAAATATATGGCGTTATTCTTTGATATCTAAGAGATGGATTCTTGAGACAGTGTAAATATCCTAACGATTAAATAAATAATAAAAAAAAATAGATAAGTAATAATAGAATAATTAAAATATTATCTGTTAAAATCTGTTTATAAATATTTTAGTATGCCAGTTTGGAGAAGAGATATGATTGCTGTGTTTTTGAAAGACAAATTATATCTTGTGGGCGGTGTGGGACGGGATCAACTAAAACTGCATACTTTTGATATCTACAATATTTATACAGGTAATTTTAATTGTGCAACTATACAATGTGCATTTTATTAATATCATGTGCAAAGCATTCATATAACGATTTACCTAAGTATATATACATATATAATTTAAATAGAAATTAGCATACATTTTTTATAGAGATCATGTCATAGGATTGCTACTCACTATTATCATTTATGAATTTAATGTTGATCCTTAAAATTATCTTTTATTGATTAAAAAACATTTTATTTTATTAATTTTTGCTTTTGTATTTGAACAATGCATAGGTGTGTGGACAACATCACGTGCGACGATATCTTTTACCAGTGTTCCTCAACATTTCATTTTTAATGATAAATTAATTATACCACGGAATAATTCTGATTACTATATATATGTTCCTGGTGAAGATGTATGTGTAGTGAAATCTTTTAGTGTACATATCCCACGTACACATATGAAAGCCTACAAACCTTCATCAATACGGGTCCTTGAAGATACGACAGCCGACATACCAATACTGACCCTTAAACATATGTCATGTTACATTGGTAAATATTACAATTTATGCACTAAATAGGTGTGAAAGAAACTTAAAGTTTACATTAATATGTATTGCAGATGTTGTTGACCAAGATGAAATGGCTTTAAAAGTTGTCACAAAGACATGCAACGTGAAAGGTTGTAATAATATAATAAAGACCTTTTTTAAATCAAACCATGAAAGGGAGAAGGGGAGCGATAAATATAAAGGAAACTCTGATTTATATTATTTATTGCGTGCAAAGTACGATGTATGTGTTCTAACTCCATTCTTTCACTCCTCTCATTCTTCCAATGATCACGACTCACCAGCAATACTATTATGTGAAAGTAATGTCGAGAGACGCAACTTAAGGAAGTTACATCTGCATAGTATTCCTATTCAAGAACCAAGAAAGTTCCGTTCCTTGTTGCTTACCAAGGAGAACATAACTAAAAAACTTTTTAATATACATCATCCAGCTTACTTGCACGCAACAAACTTGGATCACATTTGACTTATGTGGTTAGATTAAATATTTAACAAATTAATAAACGGCGAATGAGAGTCAGGCGCGATACGTGGTGCGCAAATAAAGAAATTAATAATAGTTACAGAAATAACGGATTACACAATGTATATAATATACATATATTTCAACTTATACACTGCTCGCCGATTATTTGTCTGACTTGAAACACAGCTATCTTTGGAATATTAATACCCTTCTCTCCCCGGCATTAAATTGATGCAATTTAATTATCTAAAAACTGTAAAGAAATTATTGCGAAAAATATAACCTCAGCCAGGATTCGAACCTAGAACTTCAGAATTTAAGTAATAAAATATTTAATTATTCGATATTTCTGTGAAAGAGAAAGAAGGAGAGAGAGGTAAATCCAAATAAAAATTCAATACAAACGTAGAAATTTCAAAGAGCACTTTAAAGAACGGACAGTACGTCTAGTCCGATATCATGTTGACTTTCTTTGTATTAACCGTGATATGTATGTATGTTAGTGATTAATCATATGTATCATTCAAAAATTATGACAAATTCCAAAAATGATATACTTAATAATTGTAATAGTTTTGAATCACTATGTTGCAAATGGTTTGTGTATGTCTGTGACTATAATTTATGTATATAAAATAAATTTCCTATTGTCTACATTTTTTCTTCTTTTTCATTGGACCACAGAGCTTGAATCGAGCCTTTTAGGGAAGGCAGTGCTAAATGTACCGTGGCTTCCTCTTCGTTACAAATTGCAATTTTTATGAAAAGAAGGTTTAAGGCCCTTAATTCAATCTTCACTTTACAAGACCAAGCTTTATTTTGAAGCTGATTTATCGTTATTGTTTGAGTTCTTTTGTCGTCAAGAAATGATCATTATCGAGATTTCTATTTCGGAATTTTGGGATTAAATTTATATTTTGAACTTATTTTTTCTAATGATATAGAATATTTTCCTACTAAAAAATTCTTGTGTCCATACATGTGAAGTGATAAATAAGGGAATCGAATCTTTTGCTCCACGGAGAAAAGAAAATTAGACTCACAATCAGCGGCATGTCTTTCATATTTATCTTCTAATAAAATAAATAACAATATAAAAAAACAAAGTAAAAGTTAACATAAAATACAAAATTAAAGCCCTGCTTAAAACAGCTAGATTAAATTATATTAAACTGAATTAATATTTTTGTCATCTAAACGTTGATAAGATGCAGATGCTTTTAACAATTACAATCAGCTTACAAGATGTAGTGTCGCAATAATGCTGTTTGTCGCGAGATATGCGTATTCGTTTTTCGTCCTCGGGGAATACCTTGTTGATCGTAAGAGTGGTCCGTTTATACATTTGAGATCGACGATTTTCAACGAACTCTACATCTACAAAAAAATTTTATCGTACACATAAATATAGTTGCTTATCAGATACGTTTTTCTCACGCGCAATTTTAACATTTCTCCACTGTTAAATTTCTAGTGTCAAAAAAAATTCAATTTCTTATTATACTCTATTATACTCAAAACTCACCCTACAAGTAGTTTTAGTGGGTGAGTTTTGAGTATAATAGAGTATAATAAGAAATTGAGTTTTTTTTACACTAGAAATTTAACAGTGTAGAAATGTTAAAATTGCGCGTGAGAAAGACGTATCTACACTCAGAAAAAATTGTAACATCAGATAGTACAATTGTGAAGATCTCTTCTACAAATAATAGTACAAATAGGGACAGGGATAAATTGTAGTAAATAAGTCTAAAAAATTGTTCTAAAAAATTATTCTCAAATTGTCTGAAATCAATTGACAAACTGCTTAAAACTGTAATATATTACAATATTAATAAAACCTTATTCGCGCGTTTGTGTCACAGAATTACAGTTTTTGTGTTTGCATGTGACAAAATTGTAGTTACAAGTTTGCTACAAAATTGTAGTTAATCGGTGTATTTCATATTTTCTATTACACTACAATTTAAAGTTACTTATCTGACAAAATAAGGTCTACAATATTGTGTTAATTTTTTCCGAGAGATTTTTCTCAGTGTAATAAGCAATCATATTTATATATGTGTAGGGTAAGTTGTGTATGTGTGTGCGTGCGTGCGTGCGTGCGTGCGTGTGTGCGTGTGCGTGTGCGTGTGCGTGTGCGTGTGCGTGTGCGTGTGTGTGTGTGTGTGTGTGTGTAATATCGAGTTCGGAACGTCGATCATTTATCCCAATTTCACCCTTCTGAATTTTTTACAACGCCATTCACTCTGAGAATTAACCAAATTTATTTTTATTTTTGTATTATAAATTAAGTAAGATGTTTTACAACATCATGCAACTCGAACAAATAATGACTAAATCATAACCCGGACATAAGCCTTCAAAATTCGTAGTCTACGAAAAAATGGCACATCAATTGACTACCGCATCGCTCCTTTACCGAGCCCGAACGGTAAGCGATTCCGCATGCTGTGTGCGCACTGTGTGCAAAAGTGCTGAAAAGTTGAAAGTGCAAGTACTCATGCAAGAGTTGAAAGAGTAGAGTCAGTAGTTGAACCTGTGATGTTACTGGTACTATATATATATATGTAGGTAGATGAGAGACGAATAAATAGAAAAGCAAATAATTCAATTGTGTAAAAGTTTTTATCTGTAAACCTAGTTTATATGTATCAAAATAAAACAAGCTATCTTTAAAGTAACGAAGTTACTTAGAGTTTTATTGAATGATTTAACGATGTATTGCTCCCGAGAAAAATACTGTCACAATTCAAAAATTCACAGTTTTCAGGAGAGAGAAAGAACAAATTAAATTCAATTTTTTTGAACGCGATTTTGATTTCACATATAGACTTGTGAGTCTTGTGACAATATTATAATAGGACGTAGGTAACATCTTAGGTATACTTTTTATAGGCTTAACTCCAAAAATTGAAATTTTTTGAGTTGTGACGGTATTTTTCTCGGGATGCAATATATTCGTGGACAGTCCTTATTATTTAACTATTGAAAGGAGGTCTCAATTCCTTTTCCGCCGATTGATTATATACGACCTTTTTTCTCTTTACGCGCGCATCTTATTTTCTCCGTCTCAAATTCTATGTTTATTTCTCTCTGCGACTCAACTCTATCTGTCTTCCCCTATTTGTGTCTTATTCGTCCAATTAAAGCGCGAAGACTTCCCCTTACCCAGTCTAACTTTCAATAATCCTCGCTTATTTATTTTTGTGTCGACTCACTACATCGCAACCTAACCGACTTTTATTTAACGCCATTCTAAATCTTACAATTGTTTTTGCGTTTACTTCAGCGAGCATATTTAAATGCAATAAAAATTACATACACAGACATACACAGAAAACATTTGCATATAATGGCGTAAAGTTATTGCAATTATTAAGAATTTTATTTGGTATTTATAACGATTTTCAATTGATATGACAAATCTAACATCAAAAGTAACATGCTGGGAAATAATACATTTCATAATTGTAAAAGCTTTGCATTACTATATGCAAATATTTTCTGTATGTATATATATGTAATTTTTATATAAAATAAATTTTCAATTGTATACATCTTTTTTTCTCTTTTATTTTATTGAACCTGAATCGTGCCTTTTAGGAAAGGCAGTACTATGTGGACGTTTGTTTGCTTGGTCTAGCCCTATAACTGTAGAATCTTTCGATGACTGATCATCGGTAATATCGGAATCTCTTTTGTACTTCTTCGAAGGATGTTGTATCGCTACGGGATTATGCCTGTTCTAGACTGGAGGATGATCCTATACTCTCGGCTCTAGTGTAGACGGATAAAAATCTATAGTTTATGTATAGTTTATGTCACGTACACTATAGAAAGGAGGATGAGCCGAGAGTAGGATCATCCTCCAGTCTAGAATGCGCATTACAGATATTAAAATACAGTAGTGAACTTAATTAAATAAGCTCTATACTGTATTAGAATTTTATAGCTTACAGAGGACCGTGACTTTGAAAAGAAGGACACATATGATGGTTTTGATTTTCTGTCTTTTTTTATGTTATGACTAACTGAGTTAAAACATATTCCATCTAACGTTTAACAATAAAAACGGCGTCAAATTTTAAAATCATCTGCCTTTATTCTATTTATCGACTTAAATATCAAACTGAAATAGAATATAAAATTGTTAAATTGTTTTGTGTATTTTCACAAAAGTGTATAAAACTGTGTATTAAACTTCGATTCACAAAGCATACATAAATAAAGTCAATGGTTTTAACTATGATATTATAATACTAAAAATGTCTTTATCATTAAAACAAAACGTTTTTTAAACGTTATTTTATCGGAAAAGAAACGTTCCATTGAACGTTTTTCGAATGAACATTTTTACTCATGAGAAACGTTTCTAGAAATCGGTTATAAAACGTTTCGGAAAAACGCTTATAAAACGTTTCTGAAACGTGTATATGCTACCTGGGATCCGTGTCCCTTGCAGAAAAACGCCCAATAGCGTGTACCCGGTAGCGTCAGTTCAGTGTGGTTCAGTGGTCTGGTAGTCAGCATGCAGTATAGTCTGCAATAGTTATCAGTAATTTTTATATTTAGAGATACGAATGAAAGTAAGTTATAGTGCCGAATATTTCTGCGTTTATTTCAACGAGCGTATTTGAATGTATATGTTTATCACATTGATGACACGTTCTTTTTCAGAATGGGAAATAATAACAATGACGGCCGGATACCGCGCGAAACAGTTACATTGGCTCTCAAAGAGGAACGATTTGAGGTTGAGAAGCAAAAATTGATCGACAAAAGTCAGTATTTTGCTGCGCTTTTGTCCTCAAACTATCTAGAATATGGTCAGACGGAACACATCATCAACTATGACATTTCCTCGATTTTGTTGAAGGTTAGCTTACTTCCAGTTCTTGTGTGTGTTCAAGAATACAGTTGCTTTTTTAACTTACAAACCGTTAATTTGTTTTCATTTTTTGTGTAGCGGTTTTGTTACATCAAAATTCTTAACAAAATACATGTTTTCACTAAACAAATAATGTATATTATAAGAATTGCATCGGGTTTTATCGGTATGAATAATTTCACTGTGCAACCGAAATAGAGAGATAATAATTTTGTAGGATTTTATTGATTGGATTCATCATGACAAAATCGTATTTACATCTGCGACAAGTTCTGATTTCGAAGAGCTCGATCGTCTTTTGATCCTATTGGAATTAAGCGTTCTATTTGCAGCAGATAAATTAATAGAAGATATAATCGACAGGCTTGAGAGACACTTTATGTTACCAATATATGCTATTGACATTTGGTTATTTGCTCAAGAATTGAATATTAATGTGCTACGAGATCTATCTTTGGCTGTTTGCTTAGATCGTTTCGACGAACTGCAGCCACTCGATTCAATTTATAAGTTGTCGAAAGAGCATTTTATGAAGTTAATTGGAAATATCAATTTAAGAGCTGCAGAATCTTATTTGCTTGATATTACACGTGAGTGGATGAACCATCATCATGTGAGTATATTATTTTCAAAAAAGACATTTAGAATAATATAGTGTTAGAAATAGACACAGAACTACAAACCTTTACCTGCAATATATTTCAAATAAAATTCTAACTCCAAGATATATATCTCCCACATATCTATTTTGTTTTCTTGCCGTGCTATTATATTCTGCTATTATACAGTGATGCATTACAATTTTATGAATAATAAAACCCTTTTTTTGTAGGATTTTACAATTCCTTTATATATCTTAAAGAAGAAGGAACAAAAAATTTTGCAGGGTGTTATATCTTGTGAATATAATAATGGTGAACAATATATTCATTGCTGGGATGGTAGTGATTTTTTTGAGTTAACCTCATTCGAATATCCTGCAGATATTGTCGAGCATTGCATTACTGGTAGATCACTCGAAGGAATGCAGATCACTGCCAGAAGTACGCAGTGCTTTTTTTTGTTTTATCTTATCTAAAACAGTATTGTATTATTTACCTACTTAATTCTTGTTTTATGTGATTTTTTTTTTAGAATATAATTTATATCTTTGTGGTGGAGAATATGGTATTGGTTCAGGAAAGTTTAACAAAAATGTATGGCGTTATTCTTTGATATCTAAGAAATGGATTCTTGAGACAGTGTAAATATCCTAACGATTAGATGAATAATAAGAATAAATAGATAAGTAATAATAGAATAAATAGAATTGTAATATGTTTACAAATTAAAATCTGTTTACAAATATTTTAGTATGCCAAATGAGAGAAGACATATGATTACCGTGTTTTTGAAAGACAAATTGTATCTTGTGGGCGGTGTGGGACGGTATCGACAAAAACTGCAGACTATTGATATCTACGATATTTATACAGGTAATTTTAATTGTGCAATTATACAATCTGCATTTTATTAATATCATGTGCAAAGCATTCAGGTAATGATTTACCTAAGTATATGTATACATATATAATTTAAATAGAAATTAGCATACATTTTTCATAGAGATTATGTCATAGGATTGCTACTCACTATTATCATTTATAAATTTAATGTTGATCCTTAAAATTATCTTTTATGGATTAAAAAACATTTTATTAGATTAATTTTTACTTTTATATTTGAACAATGCATAGGTGTGTGGTGGACATCATCAGTTATGAAGAATTTGCAGTTTACCAGTGTTCCTGAACATTTCATTTTTAATGATAAATTAATTATACATCAGTATCTGCCTACTTACTATATCTATTTTCCTGATGTGGATGTATGGGAAACGAAATGTTGGCGTAATTTTACCCCTCCCGACAAACCAATACTGACCCTTGAACCTATGTCATGTTACATTGGTAAATATTATAATTTGTGCACTAGGTGGGTGTCAACTTAAAGTTCACATAAACTTAAAGTTCACATTAATATGTGTTGCAGATTTTGTTGATCGAGATAAAATGGTTTTAAAAGCTATCGCAGAGACATGCAACGTGAAAGGTTGTAAGGATATAATAAAGACCTTTTCTAACATAACCCATACAAGGAAGAAGAACAGGGATATATATAAAGAACATAAATTATATTACTCATTGCCTATAAAGTGCGATGGACGTTCCATCGTATTAACTCCATTCTTTCACGAGTATGGAGAACCACCAGCTGTACTATTGTGTACATCAGATTTTGAGAGAGACGACTTAAGGAAGTTACACTTGCATAATATTCCTATTCAAGAACCACGAAAGTTCCGTTCCTTGTTTCTTACCAAGAAGAACTCATTTAGAAGGTTTTTTAATCTACTTCATCCAGCTCAATTGCACACAACAAACTTGGATCATATTTGACTTACGAAATTAGATTAAATGTTCTTGCGCGATATGCTAACACATTTTTTTCTATGCACAGGCTCACGATTATTGTTAACAGTAAATTCAAGTACATTTATTACTTCGACTCTTGATTTCTCTTTTCTTGCTCCGCTCGCGCGCGCGCATTTATGATGGTTTTAATTTTCTGTCTCTGTTTATGTTTAACTGAGTGGAAAACATATCTCATTTAACGTTTAATAACAAAAAAAGGCGTCAAAGTTTTTCTTATTATACTTCCTTATTAGAATAGTCAATTTACGGTTTTAAATCAAATTTGAATTCGGAAGCTTAATTTATATACCATTCGATAGTAAATAGCACTGATAAACATATCAATTTTGTGATTCGTCAACCCCGCTCGTTTTTACAAAAAAAAAATAAAAACTATAAAAAATTGGCCTCTTTTGAACTTTTACTCAAAACGCTGCGAAAACCGTTTGAGATACAGCAAAATTGCACATAGACAATTTTGTAGAGAATTAAATTTTCTATAAATAAAAAATTTTTTATTTAAAATTTAAGGCTTAATTCTTCAGTCACAGATAATAACTAAACACTCACTAAGCAACAATTGTAAAGTATATGTATAATATCGAGTTCGAAACGTCGATTATTTATTCCAATTTCATCTTTCTCGGTTTTTTACAACGCCATTCACCCTGAAAATTGACCAAATTTATTTTTATTTTTAAATTAAAAATTAAGTAAGATGTTTTACAATTTCATGCAACCCCTAGGAATAACGACCAAATATAAAGGAACCCAGACATAAAGCCTTCAAAATTTGGAAAAATTTCTCCTGCGGAAAAACGGCACGTTGATTGGCTACCGCATGATTTCTCGCCACGTGGCCAACGTTTCCGCGTTCTATGCGCAGAAGTTCTGAGGAATTGAGAAGCGCAGGAGCTCAACAGTCGAGTCAGTAGCGTCAGTCGTTGAACGCACGTGGTGTTACTCGTACCATATATGTAGGTAGATAGATGCGAGACGTACGAATGAAAGAAAATAGTGTAATTATTGTTTCTGCGTTTACTTCAGCGAGCATGGCATGGCGCACTTAATTGAGATCCTATAATTTGATACCATATGCGATTTTACAATGGAAAATAATGGCAATGAAAGTGGGGAACCGCGTGAAACAGTAACATTAATTCTCAAAGGGATGCAATTTAAAGTTGATAAGCAAAAACTAATCGACAAGAGTCAGTATTTTGCTGCGCTTCTGTCTACGGACTTTTTATGTGGACAGACAGAACACGTTATCAACTATGATATTTCCCCGATTTCGCTGCAGGTAAGCAAATTTTAATTCTTGTCTGTGTTTACAACTATAAAGCCGTTTTTTGAACATATAGAATGTTGTTTTTTCTTGTTTCTTGTGTAAAGGATTTGTTATATCAAAATTCTTAATAAAATGCACGTTTTTAATAAACAAATGTACATAGAAATTGCATCAGATTTTATCGGCATGAATAACCGCATTGTGCAAATATAAAATAAAGACAATAATTTTGTAGGATTTCATTGATTGGATTCATCATGACAAAGTCGTATTTACATCTGCGTTAAGTTGCGAAAATTTACGATTTGTCTTGCTTAACAAGCTTGAAAGACTTAATCGTCTCTTGATTCTGTTAGAATTAAGCGTTCTATTTGCAGCAGATAAATTAATAGAAGATATAACCGACCAGCTTGTCAGACACTTTATGTCACCACAATATGCGATTAAAATTTGGTTACTGGCACAAAAATTGAATATTAACGTGCTACAAGATCTTTTTTTGGCTCTTATTTGCTTAGATCCCCGTGTGGAAGATTGTTAAGGCAACCTTAATAAGCTTCGGGAAACTTTAAAAGCTTAAACGTGGGTTCCCTAATAAGGATTTCCACATTACTGCCAGGCTAGGTTCCAGTAGGGCAATATCAGTTTTGGGTAGCTCAATTAATGTGTGGCCTGAATAAGGAAACTCAATAAGGGCTTTGGTGGGACTTGATCAAGGTAGCGATTATTAAAATAGAAATTAAATTAATTTTAAAACCTAGTCGGAATTTCGATAGAAAAGAAACATCAGGGCGTAAATAAATTGAAAACTCTTCAAGGTTATTTCGATCAACGTAAAACAATTTTAATTCTTCATACATTAAAAAAATTGTTAAAAACATTTAAATATAACATTATTATTATATTCTACTATACACGAAGTAATGCCAGTATATATGTGTGAACTCTTCCATTATGTTGGTTTGAGAGTTTTAATGCAACTAATTTCTGTTCGATATTTTTATTATTGGGCAAACAACATCCACGGAAGTCTTTGTTTCAATTTTCCATACATGGACTTTACGTGACTGTGTCGGATAAGTAAATACATCTGTTTTTGTTTCCCAGGCTTTTGCTTCAATGAACAGAGAGTCTTGAGATTCATTGTATTCGAAATTTTTTTTAATTTTTGCTACATATCCATTGCTCAAAAGCACAACGTTATCTGGAATGTTAGTACTAACAACAGGAAGTATTAAGGATCAATGTTTTTACTTTTTTTTTTCCCTCTTCAAGAATCGATATAATATATATTACTTTTGGAGGTAAAAACGTTTTTGACCTCGTTTTCATCAATAAGATAAAAATGATAAGTCTAATATTTTTATTATTAAGTTATATAGTCGTATTATTAAGTCACTATAAGTTTATACTTTAACATGTATTAATAAATAAATTAAATTCTATTTAATTTTGTAATAATTATATACATCCACACACACACACACACACCCAAAAAAGCGGGTATATTCCTGGGAATGATAGGGCCATCTTAGGGGAATATAAGGGATTTCATAAGGCAATTATCAAGGCCCTGATTATTTAGCCTGATTATTTAGCCTCTAAGGGCCCTTCGTGAAAAAGCGTGACTGGCCTTAAAGGGTTCTTATTGGGCTTCCACATTAGGGCCCAAAGTTAGAGAAAATTAACAAGGGCCTTATCAAAGCCCTAACGCAATTTCCACACGGGTCGTTTCCTTGAACTGCCATTCGATTCAATTTGTGAGTTGTCGGGGGAAAATTTTCTAAAGTTAATTGGAAACATACTACAAAGTCTTATTTGCGACTAATTACACACGTTTGGATGAACTATCATCAAGTGAGTATATTATATTCAAAAATAACATTTGGAGTGATATATTAGAAATAGATAGAACTGTAAACCTTTATCTCCAATATATTTTAAATAAAATGGAGATTTCTAACGCCAAGATATACATATCATAAGTATATGTAATACTTCTATATTGCTGGCAGATTTCGAGAAGGCTCGCCAACATTACGACGCAGACTATATTTCGTGTCTCACTCTAGAGCAGACAAGAGTCTGCCCAAAACACCTACTCTAGTTAATGGTGGACATTCTCAATAACTTTAAATAAAAACAAAGTTTGTTTTCTTTTTATGGTCTTAATTTTATTTTTCTGAATCAGGCATTAGTAATTAAATGAGTCGTAATTCCTGCGAGATACATTTTTGGACTAACGTTTATGGGAATTCTTTTTATCTTTATGACGAGCCCAATCCAATCCCTGATTTTGACCAACTATTTCAAGACTACTCTGTATACAATATATATCTCCCAAACATCTCTACTTTATATTCTTATTATGCTATTATATTCTATTATACATTAATGCATTACAATTCTACGAATAATAAAATTTCTTTTTTTTTGCAGAATTTTACAGTTTCTTTAAATACTTATCATTGAGAATAAGAAAGCAAAAATTTTACACCATATTATATGTTGTGAACATAATAATCATGAACAGTATATTTATTGCTGGTTCATGCAACCCGGAGAAATAATGACTAAATCATAACCCGGACATAAGCCTTCAAAATTCGGAATTTTTCCGGAAAAACAGCACGTTAATATTGGCTATTGCATCGTTCCTTGCCGAGCGGCAAGTGATTTCGCATCCTGTGTGCACTGTGTACAGAAGTGCCGAGAAGTTGAGAAATGCAGAAGCCCAAGAGTCGAAAGAGTAGCGTCAGTAGTTGAACACGTGGTGCAATATAGGTAGATGAGAGAGCAATGAATGAAAAGCAAATGATTCAATAAAATTTTTAAGTCTGCAAGCCTGGTTATGTGTCAGAATAAAACGAGCGATCTTTAAAATAACGAAGTCTTAAAGTTTTATTAAACGATTTAACAACATATCGTACCCCGAGAAGAATACTGTCACAACTCAAAAATTCACAGATTTCAGGAGAGAGAAAAAAAAACAAATTTAATTTAATTTGTTTGAATTGTAGAGATAATAACTAACGCAATTACAATATTTTGTTATAATAAACTTATATTATTTCTTGAAGAAGTCTGTTGTGATTCAGTTGTTAATTTATTTATGACACTATATCATCCTGGAAACTACATCCAGGAAACCACAACAAAACTAGTTTAAAAGAATAACGACACTTCTGACCCGTGCAGCGGATTTCGCATGTAGACTTGTAACAATATTATATTATATGACGTATAGGAATACTCTTTATGGACTTAACTCAAAATTGAAATTTTTTAGTTGTGACAGTGTTCTTCTCGGGGTGTGATGTATTCGTGGACAATCTCTCATTCTTACAATTAAATTATGAGGCCTTAACTTCTTTCCCGACGATTGATTCCATCCGATCCTTTTTCTCTTTACGCCCACTTTACACTTCCTCCGTCTCAAATTCTATGTCTACTTCTCTCTATTTGACTCAACTCTATTTGTATTCTCTATCCCTGCTTTTGTCCAAAATGCGAAGACTTCCCCTTACCAAGTCTAACTTTCAATAATCCTGGCTTATTTATTTTTGTGTACGTCGACCGCAACCGATCGAATTTGTCATTTTGTAAATATTTCAATAGAAACATCATTTAAATGGCTGCTTAAATCCAACAAGAAACTAAAAGCAAGAACCAACTATGTTATAAAAAATCACTAAGCGCTTCTGCTTTTTTTCTGCTGACTTTTATCTAATTTTTACCCGTATTCCTACCCGTATCTCTCTATCTAATATAACTATAAATATGACCGCGATTACCCGAAATAAAAAAAGCGCAAATATGTATATTTATCACTCACCGACCCCGATGCGCAGCAGCGGAATTATATCTGCAATCGTAGCTACGTTGATTCTGTAATAAACAAATATAAAATTTATATTAAAACAATGTTTAGAAAACCTAATGTTTTAAAACATAATTCTTATGCGCATCAAACATTTTATTTATTCATTATTCACACAATTATATATTTATTTAAATAATTATACGTTTTCCGAAAAAGGTCTTTACAAGAATTAATTTTTATAAAATATTAAATTACTCCTTTTCTTCTGTTATTTCTAAATCATGGTGAAATAAAAAGGCTGGAGAATAAACAGGAAAAACATTACTTTTGCCAAAAATAAAAAATGATATTTACCGCAAAGTTGTTCCGCTGGCGCCTGATGCCTCTCCCAGGCCTCCTTCTCCTCTTACGATTAGGCATGGTCCTCTCAGGTTGTCAGCTTGGATACCCTCGATGCGACTCTTCGTGTTATTTTCTAAAACATTTAAATAAACGATTCGATTAAAAGAAAGTAATCAAAATTTTTGTATATAACATGATATATAAAAGTAAATTATACTCACCACTGTATCTCTGCAGACTGTTCGGGTTGTTAATTCCATCGTCCTCGGATTCTTCCATCTAAACCCTCTTTTTTACGCATCACACAACAAAGGAGTTATATTGATCTGTAACATGCAAAAAAATTCAATTAAAATAATGTCTAAAATAAATATATGAAAGAATAATTTGTACAGGCAAGTATACCACTTTATTCGTAATTTCAACAAATATTTAACGAAAGACTAACGTCTTAATAAAAATGTCTTTTTAGATATCAACTTATATAAAAAAATCTAATCCTGATATAATTTCATCTATTATAAATTTTAATTATTTAGAAATATTTTATATATTAACAAGTAAATATTTTATACATATTTATTAATATTAATCATGTCATAAATAATTGATTAAATATTTAAAAATCTCAAAATAACCCAAAATATTTTATTTATTAAACAATATAAAAGATAAAATATTATACATTAAGATGCTTATACTATTACATTATATAGTGATCTGAAAACGATACGCAACTACTGAGCAAATAAATATTTATTTTCATCAATAACACTTCATGGAAGATTATAGATTATGAAATGCTCACCTCTGCTACACCTGGCTGCCTCCTCGGCTTCTCTTCTATCCCATTGCTATTTGATTTCATAGTAGCACTCCACAACTGTTTCCTAAAATAAACAAAATATTGATTACAATTGAATGCTATTACAAGTAATCACTACACTAGAATATAATAATCGCGTGGCTTTGTCCATACTTTGTATGATATTCTCCATATTATAATCACACACGACGCGTACTTAATTATATTGCGACAGCGGAGAAATGAAAGTAGAAGAAGAAATTCTGATACGAGCGTTCGATATCAGCGATATTTCACAAATAAAAATGCAACAAAATGTATTTAAGATGACGGTAAAAAATTTTTCGCGCGCCAAGAGCGACGCCAGCGTCGCTAGATTGATCCACGCGATAGATCTTCGGCCGAACAAGGCTTTCAAAATACGCGTTTAAACAGATTATCAATATCCAAATGCCGAATCTATGCGACCGATTCTGCAGTAAATAGATGCAAAGTTAATACATATGTTATACTTACGAATTAAATAAGTCGCGATGCCACTCGATCGTTCCGGATTCGAGCCGATCCGTCCCGTGTCCGTCGCGTTCTGGAAATGAAAGAACAACGCAATTAATATGGCGGGCTTTTCCTCCCACACGGACAACTCGCGTCTTATTCTCAACTTCGTGATTATGCATTTTCCGAACTTCGAAGAGCAAATATACCATAAGCTCGACTTTTATTACGATTATTATTTTACATTTTAGAATAGGCATATTAATATTCTGGATAGATATCCGCGCGATACTCGCGACATTGGAAAATACGGTCGTCACTGTCGCGATTGCCCGCGCGACGCGCCTCTTCGGCTTCGGCCGAATTAATAAGTATCGTGAAATACGTATTTTTACGAAATATCAATATCCAAGCGCTAAATCTACACTACGCCATTGGGTATATTACAGTGAATAATTATGCAAGGTTAATATGTGCTATTTTTACCAGTTAAAAAAAATGACCACTCGTTCCGGAGCCGATCCGTCTCGTGCCCGCCGCGTTCTGGAAATGAAAAGAGAACGTAATCAACATGGCGGAGCTGCTTTGTCTCCCGCGCGGGCAACTTCGCGTACCACGAGCGCCATGGCGCGCGGCGTGTCGCTCGCGTCTCGCTCTTAACTTCGCGATTATGAATTTTCTCAACTTCGAGAATGAATCGATATTATAAGTTTAGCTATTCCCTGGCGAAAATAGGAAGTTCATAAGCGTTTGAAAAGCAGAAATTGCAACGCTTGAGCGTTTGAAAGACGTTTTCAAACGCTCAAGCGTTGCAATTTCTGCTTTTCAAACGCTTTATTTTCGTCAGGGTTTATGACTGTTATTTTGTATTCTAGCGAATAGGCGTATTAATATTTTGGGCAGATATCTGCGATATTCGCGACATTGGAAAATACGATCGTCACTTTCGCGATTGCCCGCGCGACGGGCCTTCGGCCTTCGGCCAAGCAATTAGTACCGCAAAATACGTATTTTTACGTAATATCAATACCCGAGCGCCATAAATCTATACTACGCGATAGATACTATAGTGAATGATGCATGCAAGGTTAATATAAGTTACTTTTATCAATTAAATGAGTCGCCGCGACGCCACTCGTTCCGGAGCCGATCCGTTCCGTGTGTCCGCGCACTGTCCGCTGCATTCTGGAAATGGAAGGAGAACGTAATCAACATGGCGGAACCGCTTCGTTTACCGCGCGCGCGGTCAACTTCACGTGATAAAAACGGCGCGCGATAAGAACGCCATGGCGTTATTACACTCACTACGCGCGTCTCATTCTTATATTCGCATTAATGCATTTTTCTCATTTTAACAATAAATGCGCGCATTACAAAACAGCCAAAATTTTTAAAATTACGCTTTCAGATTTTTCTGGTTAAAACAGAAAAACTGTAAATTGATCTTGCCAACTACCACTAATGTTATCCAAGTTTCATTAAGGGCTCAGTCACAATGACAAAAATAAGGAATAAGATAAAGGAATAAGGAATAAGGGAATGTCGCATCTCACTTCTGCAGTACACGTACATTAAAGTGAGATGCAACATGCCTTATTCCTTATTCCTTTATTCTATTTTTTATTCCTCTCATTGTGACTGAGCCTTAAATCTACATTATCCTTATTTACGTATTGTACCTTTATTAGTTTATTTCAAATAAAATGACAGCAGCCACGCCTGCGTTTTGCTTGATACCGTTTTACGGAATAAAGTCACTAGTCGCTACTGTCACTAGTCACTAGTTTCTTTTTTTACATCATATCATGGTCGCTCACAGGATTTTTTCTCTCTGCTTGCTCCAGCTTGCTCTCTGGTTCTATCGTGATATATTTTACGTTATTAATAAAAACACATGATCAATCACGAACAAAGTGTTATCTGTCGGTTTCGCAAATTGTGTGTTTTCTCAGGGCAATCAGCGATACGTTAACGTGTTTTCCAATGTGTATCAGTATATTCGAGCGTAAGCTTTAGTGGTAAACTGTGGTCCTTGAAGGTTATATTGTTGCACGAAGTGATACAATATTTATATTTGTAATTAGTCAAATAATACGGCAAGATGTCTGAGGACGAAGTGGAGAGCTTCGAAATCACCGATTATGATTTAGAGAATGAATTTAATATAGCTCGTCCCCGACGCAAACTCTCGAAGAAACAGCAAATGCTAGGTATGACAATCGATCTCCTATTATATTTTGTCAGCAATTCGAGAGTTACTTTTTTATAATACGTGGCTTCTTTTTATTAACAGGAATATGGGCAGATGACAGCGATGAAGATGAATTATCTGCCAGACCATCTTTCAAAACCTTTAACAAGGGTCCCAAGAATTATACGGCGCCGGTTAGTTTTGTCGCTGGTGGTATCCAACAGGCGGGACAACCAAAAGAGAAAGAAGACAAGGATGACGAAGAAGATGACGAAGAGATGCGGGAGACAAGGCACAGTAGCTCGAGGTACAGTTTCAACATAAATATTTTCTAATGTAAACCAATTCTTTTATTTCTCTGTAATTATTCAAGTAAACTTTTATGATACTTTGAGTGCCCAGCACATTTCAAACGTGAGCCCCGTGGGCCCAAAAGTAATTTTTGATAATTTTGTTTTAAGTATATATTCATGGTACTACAAAACTGAAATTTTATTGCTTTTATTCGATATATCTTGAAATATCTAACGAAATTGCTCCAATTAAGTAAATAAAACTCACTCAAATAGATGGGTGATGAACCCTTGCAAAAATACGTCATCCATACGTAGGTAATGTGGCACACAGTACTAAATGTATATATATATATTTAATATCTTTTATTTAGTTCAGAAGATGAGAGGTCAAGTAGTTCCAAACGTCCATCCTTTGCCTTGACCTTGGACAGTGACATCGCAGGCCTGCGTAAAAAGCGCAATCAAGTTAATCCATTGCTGATGAAAACCGGAATGGGTAGTTGGGAAATGCATACAAAAGGCATTGGCGCTAAATTATTGCTGCAGGTATTTTATGAGCAACGATCGTAATTTGTTTATAAATCATAGCAAGATGAAGTAATGTAGCAAATTAATAGAAGGTATATTTTCTATTCAGATGGGATTTGAACCTGGTAAAGGTTTAGGTAAACAATTACAAGGAATAAGCGCGCCAGTGGAGGCACATCTCAGAAAAGGAAGAGGCGCGATTGGCGCGTATGGTCCCGAAAAGACACCAAAGATTCCCGAGAAAAAGAAGGATGACGATGGGGAGGAAGCAAAAGAATCCAAGTCCAAGGTATCTCAATGGCGGAAGGGTGATACCAGTAACAAGAAAAAAGTCAGATACTGCTATAGAAGTGTGGATCAAGTTTTGGAAGATGGAAAACTGAAGCCTAACAGAAAAGCTCCAGTGTCTAGCGATATGAGTAGAGTTAAAGTTATCGATATGACGGGGCCGGAACAAAGGATTCTTAGCGGATATCACGCGATAGCTGGTGGTCAACAGTGTCCTGACGAGACCGTAATTACGTCCGACAAGAAATCGAAAGTGAACTTTGCCCTGCCCGAATTGCAACATAATTTAAATTTACTCGTGGACATGTGTGAGCAAGATATTATCCAAAACGATCGGCGAATGAGGCATTTAAGTGATAGAATGGTTGCTTTAGAAGCGGAGAAAAAGAATTTATCCAAAGTCGTGGATCAGCATGGTCAATTGATCGACATTTTAGAGAACGTGCTCGTAATTGTGGATAGATTGATGAATGAGACGAACGAATTGTCGCTGCAAGAAACCGCGGAGGCTTTCAAAAATTTGCAAGACAATTATTACGAAGAGTACAAAATGTACGAACTCAGTGAATTAGCCAGCAGTTTCGTAGCGCCAAAGATAAAAGATTGTCTGCTCACTTGGAATCCATTGATGCAACCGAAACAGCCAATTAAGTTATTTGAACAATGGAAGAGTATCTTAGAGAATGGAGTTAGTACGCTTCAGACACGAACTATGCATTCATACGATCAACTAGTATGGAATGCTTGGATGCCGTCGATCAGAGGAGCCATACAGTAAGTAATTCCTATAATAAACGTTAACAATTTATATATGATAATTTAAAAAAGTAAAATAAATCGGAGGATGTGAGAAAATATTGACATTTTTAATACTACGTATACCGTGTAAATCTATTGGTTTCTTTTGATTATTTTACATTTTAAAATACATATATACAAATAGTTCTTTCAATATATCTATTCTCTAATATCATTCATGAACAAATTAGGCAGTGGACATGTAGACAGCCCGAGCCTTTAATTGAATTAATAGAGTACTGGATGCCGCTATTACCTAATTGGATCCTGGAAAATATACTAGATTTATTAGTGTTACCGAAATTGACACTGGAGGTGGAAGAATGGAATCCTCTTACTGATACTGTACCTATTCACACATGGATTCATCCTTGGTTGCCGTTATTACGTAAATATATATATTCTTTACATTATGTATTAAAGTTTAAACTATAGAGACGAATTGTCGTTGTAACAATAACTATTTCTTGCTGTTATTTAGGAAATCGTTTAGATACGTTAATTTATCCAATAATACGTCGAAAACTCGGATCTGCATTAGGAGGTTGGCATCCGTCAGACAGATCCGCTAGATTAATGCTGCAACCTTGGGCAGAGGTGTTCGCCAAGGGAGACATGGAGGCGTTTTTAGTGAAGAATATTATTCCAAAATTGCAAATAACCTTATCCGAGTTTGTCATAAATCCACATCAACAGCACTTGGATCAATGGAATTGCGTGTATGAGTGGAAGGAATTGATCCCCGTTCATATCATGGCAGGATTGCTCGATAAATTCTTTTTCCCAAAATGGCTACAAGTCTTGGCACTTTGGCTCAATCATTCGCCTAATTATGATCAAGTTACAACATGGTACATGAATTGGAAAAAAATGTTGAGCGAAAAATTACTGGCAGAACCAGTAATAAAAGGTATGTTATATTGTAATGTTGAATTTATATCCTTTCTTCCTTCGTAGTTGGAATTGATTAAAATATGAGTCAAATATGCGATTTACAGAGCACTTCAAGAAAGCATTGGACATGATGAATAGGGCCGTCAGTGGGCCACAAAATCATCAACCTGGCGCACTAGAACAGGTTTCGTATTTAACAAGTTTAGAGAGAACTCAGCCGACGATGTCTCAGATGGCACCGATTGCCCAGCCGAGAATGGAGGTACAGGAATTACGCATTATATTTGTTTAAATTGACATTGTTAAATAATGACTCAAGTAATATTACGCATATTGTCTATTCTCTGTGTCATTACGTTACTGTTTCCTTACAGAGACTCGCAGAGGCGGTACGAACGGCCTCACAGATTCCGCAGGGTTTCAAAGATTTCGTACAAAAGAAATGCGAAGAGAGAGGTATATTATTTATGCCGATCCCGAACAGATATAAGGAGGCTAAGCAAGTGTACAAAGTAGGCAATGTTCAGGCGTATATCGACAGCAATGTCTTGTTCGTATGCCATAATGGTACAAATTGGATGCCAACGCATTTAAATGCTTTGCTGGACATGTCTGAACTTTAATATTTGATTTAATAACATGATTAATAATACGATGACTCTCTAAAATATATTCTTAACGTTATATTTATGTTGTAAATATATTCTATTCTACTTCTCCTAAACATCATTAGAAAAGTTGATTATTTACCTTATTAATTTATATTTATATCGATTTTTATTCGTGATGTATGTTTAAATCTAAATATATCAAAACTGAATAGCTTCACTTTTTATATAATTAAAATTGTACAATAAATCAATATGATATTTTTCGTATATATATTTGTGTTATTTGTCATTCTTGTTTCAAATTACTAAAGTTAAATTATTTGAGTAGTATGTATTCATATGTTGGGCGGCAGGGTGGTCTAGAATTTTTGGCATGCGATTTCTCGCTTCTGACGTCATCAAACGAGGCAGGAGCTCCCAAAAATGAAGTATATAAGTTGAAATAAATAAGAAACAATTTTAAACTAAAAAATAATTGTAGATTACGTACATATATATGGTGTCATAAATATTTATGCATTATAATTGTGTACGTGTGTATGTATGTGTATGTACATACATCTCTATTATAATGTTTTACCTGTGCATGATGATAAGACCGATAATTATTACATTATCGAAGGATTGTGGTGCAATCCCTAACTTTCCGACTACGCCGAACTATGCCAACCGCGAAAAGATCATTTTAGTTGCGCGCAGCGCCGCCGACGTCGTTCGCGACGGCCAGTCGAGTATCGACACTATCGACGCGTATCCGACGTGTATAAAATCGTAGTACATACTTCTGCACTGCACCTGATCGTCGGTACTCTGCTCCGAGTTGAGTTGGATACATATCAAAGCGTTTTGGCACGTCTCGACAAGTTCGGCAGGTGCCCGGTGCCCCGCGTTAACTTTAAGAAACTCGTCGTCGGTCGTTCTCCGCGCTGTTCTCGTCGTTCTCGAACGATCGAGTCTGCTGGTGTCACGCGTCAGTCGTCCGTCACGCGCTCGCGATCGTTCGGGCTCGTCAACCTCACGTCAGTCGTCAGTCGTCAGTCGTCGTGAGCCGTCGCAGGCGCGAGTACACACGTACATACATAACACATAACAGTGCCGCCGATGCAGTACGCGGTAATCCGCTGATCAACCGTTCGCTCTAACCGCGCCGGCCATGGACGCCGGTGATTCCGTTGAACGTTGAACCGTGAGCTTCGGAGGGAGAGATCGGCTTCACGTCTCTCGCGTCTCACCTCGCTTCGCCTCGCCTAAACGATCATTATGCTCGCGCCGATCCGCGTGCGCCTGTTGCTGTTCCGCTACCCTACGAGCGATCCCGAGACGAGAGGTAATGACGGCACTTGACTGCGATTTCTCCCTGTCTCTCTCTTTCTCTCTCTGTTTATGCTCCTCGCTCCTCGATCCTCGCTTGCGCTTCTCTTCCGCTTTTTCTCTGCTGCGCAGCATCGACGTAGGCAGCGTAGGCTCCGGTAGGCTCCAATAGCTCCGCGGTTCATTTTGGAGTATAGGTATAGGAGAGGAGATGGATTCGCCGCCCGCGCCGGTCAACATCGACAGGACTCCGCTGCTGGAAGGCGAATTCGGCGAAGGGCGGAGTACCTTGGGAGCTGGGAGACGAGGCCGGGTTGCACACCTGCCGCCCTTTGCCTCAAGAGCCCCTGCCGGCACTCGATATTTTCGGAGCCGGGACCCATCGTATATGCCTTACCGCCGCCTTACGCCGCGAAATTGATCGAGCAACAAATTGCTTTCAACTCACGTTCATTCTTGATTCTTCATTGGAGATCGACGAGCAATTTGCCGCTTGACTTGCCCGCTGCTCGGCTGATTCCACGTTAACCGCTAGACGTAAATAGATTACATTTTTAGAGTACTTGCCGGTTTTTTTTTTAGTTTTTTAAATAAAAATCAGGAAGCAATTCTTTTCTCATTTGTTGTATTCAGAACGTAATATCGTCTTCGTAGTCTTCAATGTAGGGAAGGAGGAATGGAACTAAAATTAATAGAAATCAAAGTAGTGCGGAACAAATTTATGATATTTTCGAACGTTTTTTCAACTTGCTCGTTTCCTTTTTTTATAAATGTATCCGCTTGCTGGCTAAATTTTAAATTGCTCTAGAAATTGTAAAATCAGGTTTCGGTTCCGATGCATTAATTACCACATTCATTTAGCAGCAAGGAAATGTCAGACTAATGGAAATGCCAGATTAAAGTTTCATAATCGAAATGAATGAATATAAGATAAGAGTATCCATATAATTTGCGAGGTTTATTTCAGACATCTAGTCGATTCTTTACCGAAAGTCGATCTTAAATTATGTGGATCTATATTTTATTATTTTCGCAAGAGACTTTTTGATGTTTTCGAGACACAAGAATGGATGAAAATAAATACGTCTGCTGCTTTAAAGCTTAATATTACCAATCCAATATTATCTCGAAACGGCGCGACGTTCTCCGTTCCACGGGGGACGATTTTGCGCCTTGGGCTTTGGGCTCCTCCTGTGCTGTTATAAATAAATTTAGATAAGCCTCCACTTCGCTCTAGTCATGACTAGAAACAGGACGCAAAGTGCAAAGTGGAAAGCCGCGTTCGAGATCGTTTTAAAGTGAATCCGGCCTATTAATCGTTTGAGGATAGTCGTATTCATTCATTCTGCTGGTCTGACGATGCCGATGCGGCATGATATAAGATAATAATAGTCGTCTGTATTTACGTAGCCTCGCAGATGTAGCCATGTAGCGACTCGGAAAACGGCCTCCGAGTCTAGGCCCCTCCAGGCGCGATATATCCCTGTCGACAAATTAAGCTAAAAATTTAGTGCTCCGAAAGTTCATCGATCGTTTTAAAAGACGCGACGTTTAACCGTTAATTCTGCTTCCATCTACGCGCTCGAATCGTTGTACGTCATCCACAAAGGATTAATTAAATTGAGAAAATTCTTTCTACCGCATCGTGCATCGTGAAAAATTAAGACCGTCTCTCGTATCTCGTATCTTTGAGATCACGTCGGGCAGAATCGCGTGTTTACGCGCGTTTACTTTGCAGGCACGCATGTATTTCATTTGTTCGTTTGTTCATTATTCGTTCATTTATTCGTTCGTTCGTTCGTTCGTTCTGGTCAAATCACGCCGAGTGTCAATTAGCGATGCCGACGCGAGCGGCGAGGCTCGAGCGTTCTCGCTTCTCGCCCGCACGCTGGAACGGACCGACCGGCACGTTAATTTTAGCGTAATGGATCGATCTAAGAGGAGGATGCGTTTTTAAATAGCCTTCCCCGAGAGATCTATCGCGCACTCGTTATTTCGGAACCACCGTGTCGACGATGAAAATATGTATCTCGGTGTCGAGATCGTAATATCCGCTAAATAAACGTAATGTTTGCATCGGAAAAGCGGCGGTAAAATTTGAGGCGAGATGTAGCGATATGAACGTGGGGATTAAGTAACGGCGTGATTTATCGTATTATTCATAAAGAAAAAAAGCTTCAGCTTCATGTCGAGTAGATTAGTGAGTCAGCATTGCGATAGGAGTAGCACGCGCGTGAACAATGTTTCTTTATATTTATTGTCAATAGAAGTTGAATAAGAAATTGTGAGCGTTAGAGTGTCCGTAATGATTTACGACGATTTGTGATTTATTTGAAGAGCACGTAATGCTAACAGTAAAATATATCACGGATGCCAAATGTGTATCCGTAACGTTAACGTAAAGTCTTGTGTAAATTTATATTTATTTAATATCTAAATGCGCATAGAGCATCAGTTTATGTGGCACCCGCGCGTGTCATACGTTCTCGGCGTACATTGTTTCTTCTGTTCGTGCCCCAATTGTCCCTCTGCGCAAGATACGCGATAATTGTCTACAATTAGCAACGTGAATTGACCGTAGGATGCAACGAAGTCAGCTGAGGGACATCTCATCCTGGATGACGCGTCTGTTCCCGGAGCCTGGAGACGGTAGCAGTCGGATGGTCGAGGGATTCAAAATGTTCGGTTCGAAAAACAGCTCGGCCACCAGCACGTTTTACACGGATCTGGAAATCACGGAGGACAAGCAGCAGGAGTTTCAGCAGGAGGACGAACATTCCAAAACGCCACGTTTGCCGGAGCAGCAGAGCACGACCAGCGAAAATGGCAACTCGCAAGATTCGGACGCAGCAACAGGTGTTGAGGAGCAACGATACGTCAGACATTCCTTCCACAGGATCGCCAGCTTCGGTGGCTTCCCGCGATTTCAGTCCTTCGTCATGTCCGCTTCCACGCCCGCTGAATGCATCGATATCACGAGGCATGAGGAAACTTCAACGGAAACGTCCTATATTAAAATGTCGCATAGTGTCCTAGAATATAGAAGTAGCAGGTGTGTGGAGATCTGGTGAAAAAAAAAGAGCAATGTAGTTTACATATCTGTTTTAAAAAAATTTTTAAGCTTGTATTTTTAAAAACAAATACAGGTACGTAGCTTCGGAGAGGAGGTCTCATCAGTATACATTAGATACCTACGCGGTAAGCGAGTCCGAGAGCGAAGAAGAGTCAGAAGAAACGAGATCTTCGGAAACGGACTCTGCCATAGTGGCTGATCATACGGAAGAGTCGATATCGGAGCCTAAACTGCTCGCGAAGAAAGGTTCGCCCGATTCGAAGCGAAAGAAGGCGTTACGCGTGGCGCAGGAGTTACTAGCGACTGAGAAAAATTACGTCAACATTCTACATCTGATCGACCAAGTGTTCCAATTCAGGGTCGATCAGGAAAACCGAGCGCATCCGATGTTCCCTCCAGAAACTGTCCAGCACATGTTCTCAAATATTAAATCTATTTATAAATTCCACAACGACTTTCTATTGCCGCAATTTGAGGAGAGAATGCAATGTTGGGATTCGAATCCGAGAATCGGTGACATAATGAAGAACTTTGCGCCATTCCTCAAAATGTATACGGAGTATGTAAAGAATTTTGATTACGCCATGAATTTGATAAGCACCCTGCAAAACAAGGTTCCCAGGTTTGCAGCGATTGTTAACGAAATTCAGAAGCTCGACGAATGTGCTAAATTGTCGCTAGCACATCACATGTTGAGTCCCATACAGAGGCTGCCGCGATACGAGTTACTTCTCAAGGATTATTTACGAAATCTCACTGAGGACAATCCAGATTACGAAGACACAAAAAGTAAGTAAAATATTTTTTTATGTTTTCCGAAATATTGCTGCATATGTCCTATATTTCCATGAATTATAATTATTTATTGAGAAACATTTGTAATGTTAAATTACAGAGGCTCTGGAATTAGTGTCAACCGCCGCAAATCATACAAACGAGGCAATGAAAAAAATCGATAAATTTAAAAAACTTTTGGAAATTCAAGAGAGTATATATGATGCAACTGATCTAGTCAGTGCGACTCGCGAACTAATAAAAGAAGGACGTATAGTGAAAATCTCAGCGCGTAGTGGCGACCATCAGGAGAGACATTTGTTTCTGGTAATTATTCATTATTTTATATAGCACCTATATTAATATTTGTAAAATATACAGATATTTGTTTTCAATTAGAACTGTTTATCTTTCCAGTTTAGCGATTTATTATTACTCTGCTCAATAAGACTGATACCCGGTCCAATGTACCGACTAAGAGCTAAATTTATGGTGGAAAATTTACAAGTAGTTGAGGGAGACAATCTAGAAACCGCAAATACTTTTTACATAAGGGACGAAAATAAAAGCGTCGAGTTGTATACACATGCTGCCGCGGAGAAGGCAGCGTGGCTGGACGCGCTGTTTCAAACGATGCAAGAGATCATGAGACGCAAGGCCAGTTTGAAAACTGGAAGTGTTAAAACTTCTTTGGTTAAGGCTGATGACGTAACTAGGTGCATGGTTTGCGAAGTTAGTTTTTCTGTGATGAAACGAAAGCACAATTGTCGGGCTTGTGGAATAGTGAGTATTGTTTAGTAAAATTAAATCTTTTGTTATACACATTATTTTATAACAATAATTATTCAATATTCTACGATGATTCCGTCGTTTTCCAGGTGGTTTGTAGTAAATGCTCAAATCAGAAATTATTATTTGAAGACAATAAGAATATGAGAGTGTGCAGATTATGCCATGCCGCGCTCACTCAACCGCTCACTAAATCGCCGTCGTCACCGTCTGGACCAGTGCCAAGTTTGCTACAGGTATCGGCGAGTGCGCCATCAGTATTATCCGGATACCTGTTACTGAAGACGCAGGCCAGTAAGCCTTGGACAAAACGATGGTTTGCGTTGCACGTTGACTTCGTTCTGTATTCATTCAAATCGGAATCGGAGAGCATGGCCATGACAGCGACGCCCATGCCAGGCTTTATGGTTACGGAAGGTACAAAATTACCCGACGAAGACCCCTTGAACACGAAAGATCGAATAAGAGCATTCAAGATGCATCATTCGAGAAAATATTACTATCTCCAAGCATCTTCTCAAGAGGATAAAGAAAAGTGAGTGCAAAAATTGTTTCGACAAATCTATATCTCGTTTAAACAAATAAATAATACTAATATTATATACTTGTGGGATTTTTAGATGGATGCACGCATTGGAGTTGGCTACGAAGGCTGAACTACCTCATTTTACGCAGGTGGAAAACGATAGCGCACAAGAAAGTCAATCGATGAACGATGTACAATGAATATTCGTACCTTTCTATCTACCAAACTAGCCAATTTTTTACTATTATACTCGTAAATGAGAAGACGATATGGCAATGTAAGATAATCGTTAGTAGTTAATTAGCTATATTTAAAATGACGTTAACTTATGTTATATATATATATTGTTATTAGTATATACATTACAAGAGAGAAATCGAGTCAATAGCGGCCGCTGCCGAGAAACGCTTGTTGTTTTGTATAATGTTCTGTTATAGTATATTTATAAATATATATGTCGTTCTATCACGATACGCTGTGCTGACCGTAATCTGCAATGGAAGTCGATACGTTGCGACGCTTGAAAAGTTAATTACGCGCTTCAGTGATAGTATGTTATTTAAGCTACGAAATCGTTTTTATTAAAATCGATTCTAAAATCGATTTTACTAAATACGCAATGGATTCGATAGTTTTATCAATAAATTTATTCCGTCAATTAAAAATTTTATAGCTCTTAAATACATCTCAGTAGTTCCTACCTAGTTACAGACTATCGCAATAATTACAAATTTTATTACATTCACTAGAAACACAAACGTGCATTCGGACTAATTATCCCGCACCTGTGCATTTATCACGTTTCTTGAATTGCACACATAGACCCCGTCAGCTGCGTACGTGAACATGTGAATGGCATCATTGTCATTTAAAACATCCTTTGTTCGTTTCGTAGCAGAGAGTGTAATTCGAGAGGATCGTGATTAACGTCACTTTCGCAATTAGTAGGGATTTGTCTTGAAAAGTCTTTAAGGCAAATTATCGTGTAAATTCATATGTCCAGTTGATATATATGTATATAAAAGAAAATTACGACATATCTCTTTTTTACGTGATCAATTTTTTTTATAATCGACCTACGTTATTAGAGCCTAATACCGAATACCAAAGATCCACGGAACTTTTTGTTCCTTATTTCTGTTCTCAGGAATGGAATAAAGTTTTATATATTAGAAAAGTATTTAGAATTCGTCGCCTTTCACAGAGACATATGCCTTTTTTTTCAATTATTAACCCAAAATCTGGTAACGGGTAACGGCCAATGAAAATGTATGTTGTAGTCAAGATTTTTTCCCCCACAAATACATTTATATCTCACTGTACAAAATGACTTGATACGCCGGATATTTATTTTTATTTTATTTTTTATGAAAATGTAATTGTGTATGCAAAATGAATGCGATCGCAAATGCGGTCGTAGTTTTCTTTGCCATTAAAAAGCGCATTGTCGTCGAACGACAAGCTCTTAAACATATATTATCGAATCAATAATATTAATATTAATAAATCTTTTATAATCTTAAGAATTGATGAAGGTAAAACACACATACACGGAAAGATATATTGAAGTTTGTAGCAACCTGTAATAATTTGTACATTGTAATAACTGTTATACTAATGGTTTAAATGTCGATAAAAAAAACATCAGTTACGTAAATCTTGTATATAATTTAATGACCATAATCCAATCTTTATCTGAAAGTAAAAAAAAAATGTGAAAATTTATAGGATACTTGAAAGACGTTTGGTGTAAGAAGACAATAAATCATGATATGTAAAAAAAGATTCGACATTAGCTGCTCGATATAAGCTCATAAATGTATAGAAAACACGTGAACAATAATTAAGAGTATTATAAAATATTTTTTTAAGACAACTTTCTTATCATTTTTAAGGCTCCAGGTTCACTCACTGCAGCTGTCTTTTGGATTGACGATGTCAGAAGTGAGAAAATATATAAAAATTCTTGCAACACGTACATACATTAAAATAAAAACGTTTTTCAATAAGATAACATTTATAATCGATAGAAAAGACTTGTAAAATATACCGAAAACTTCTTTTTTATTTGGGTAATTAATAAATAATTTATATATTTTGAATTATGTCGAATCAAGGGAGAAAATAAACTGACAGCTGCTGAATTGAAAAATAAATACTTACTTTTACATATTACATTATAACAAAATGCGAGTCTTCAGTATATTTTGTCATATATTTTATCACAATAATTATTTTAAATTTTGCGCTTTACGCGCGTTGCAAGCTATTAGTCCTTATACGTTACGTCATTTCTCACTCCTTAATCCTTAAGGTGCATGGTGCATAAGTATGGTGCATTTTCACGAGCAGCTCAAACCGGCCGTTCGACAAAAAGTTTAATTCTTAGGACTACAAAAAGATAAAAAGTAAGTTAAAAAACCAAGATTAAAGTTAATCTACAACCTTGGTACAAATACTATATAGACAATAGCGTTCTTTAGTTATTCTGCAAGGTTATGTGTCTTCCTCGGTACTGCTCAGTACATACACGCGATCAACATACCGGTACCAGTGTTTCACTTATACTACGTTTACGTGAGCGCTATTTCTGTAATAACTTACGATAATTCACTCATTTACACGGATTGAATTATCGTAAAAGTTATTACAGAACTTACAGAAGTAACACTCGCGTATGAACATATATATAATAAATGTGTCTCATCGCCTAAATTGTGTAGGTATTTATTATAATTATATATTTTGCATTTTTGTTGTAATGTTTCATTGATTAGATCAGTAAAGAATTTAATGAAAAATATATGTAAAGAATAAGGAACATTACTAAAAAATAATCCATGCAGTTACATAATCACTCGTCACGAATATCGTGATTATCGCAATTTTTCTCATATCTCTCACATAACGTTTCTTGATACGCAAGTGAAAATGTCGCGTCTAGAATCCGGCATATTTCTATTATATTTCGACGAAGAAAGATGTATCAGGTCGTCGTCCCGCAAAATCATTTCCGCAAGTATTATAATCTATCGTTATTCAGTCGCGCGTCATTGGCATTTTCGTAATGAGCGACCAAAATTATCGATGAGCGATAGCCGTTTGGCTCATTCTTCTTCTTCTTCTAGACTCTAGAGAATGGCGGCCGTTGGCTCATCGGTGATAATAGCGTGGCACCGGCTCCTCGCACCCGCGTCCGCGTCCGCGTCCACCATGCGGGGCGGAACGGATAAAAAGAAACGAGCCCCGCTTCGAAAGAAGAGAAGAGAACGGGAGACGCGAGGTGAGAACGAGGGCAACGTCGTTGGAGGGCGAGGAGTAAAGGACGAGCAACGCTGCTAAGTCGAATGTCGAGTGATGCCAAAGTTAAATATAAATGCGGGCCGCGAGAGAGAGAGAGAGAGAGAGAGAGAGAGAGAGAGAAAGAGAGAGAGAGCGTCGCGACGCCCATCCTGGATCGATGATCCAGCGCCGGGACCAGTCTCTCTGTGATTCGCGTCGCGAGATCCGGCACAGAAATCGCCCTCTCTTCCTCTCTTTCTTTCTCCCCATATATTTCGCTATTACCCCGATTTTACCATTATCGATATCGATTAAGTTCCTCGCTCGCGATCGGTTCTCGACGAACCGTGAGTTTCGCAGTGAATCTCCAACGAAAGGGGAAACGACAAACGAGCAAAAGTGTGACTTTCGGAATAGAAGTTGATTTCAATTGATGAGATCGATCAGAGTCATTGAGATTGTCAGTCGGATCAAGAATTCCTTGGATTTGCCGGTAATTTGTATTATATGTGCCTAAGATATTCGATCATAATTTTGCTGTTTCAAATTGTACAATCTCATAGTAACTTTTTCTTACCTACAGTGTTGAAACATAGTTTCGATAGTTCTCGAATTGCAAGAAATTGAAAGTTAAAAATTCTTCTATATTATTATTAAACACTGTAGAAGAATTTATATTATTAAAATTATGATTGAGGGTCTTGGAATGTCCTGCATTTTACAATTTGCGTGGGTGGCTGTTTGCTTGCGTATGTGACGATTACGGATGGTTGCGTAATTTAGAAAAATTTTATTAATCATACCGTAATAATTTCAATCCAGTTAATTATTTATGATACTAAGATTTGGATCTTAAGACCTCGTTTGTGCTCTGTCACGGTAGATGTTGATAAAATAAGTCTCCTGTTAAATTTAACGTATTGATACAACACATTTGATACAAAAAAATAGCGTATTGATACAACACGCTTTGATACAAAAAAAATTGTCATATTTATCAAACAAAGTTATAAAAATGAAATTACATATTAACCAGAATATTTCAAAATAGCTTCAGTACATTTCTTTTATCAAGAGTAAGCATTTTTTTGATTTTTTTTCTAAAAAATTTTGGATTACTAGCTTTATCTAAGAACTTAATAAGTAGATGATCTTTTGGAACTTTGGAAGGATCTAATACATACAAAGTCAAGTTTAATGAACCTCGTATGCATTGAAGTTGAGTCATCGCAAAGATCGTTAAACGATAGGTACATAGCATCTGCGTTTGATCACCGATAATGTCACGGGGTTGATAGATGAGGGTGAGCGCCAATAATAATTGCTGACCAACAAGCCGGTGCGGACGATTCTGTCAGCGACATCCATTCCGAACGCCGACTATTTCTGATCATCAATTCAGCAGAGAGATCTTATTTTTGGACCCAGCATCCGAGGTCCAGGATCCAGCGTGCCACTGACGTTCGACTGGCCTGTTGATCCGTCTTCGCATTAAATTTTCCAGCGATCTGACCAAACTTCTTGGCTTTCGTTCTGTCTTGCGTGACCGAGATCAAGATTTCGGTCTTTCAAACAGCGAGCAAAATCTGCTATCGCGATTCTAATATTAACGTTTACAATTTTATCGATTGGAAAGATTTGGAATAATCGCAAATTATTTGTCGACAGCAATTCTACCTTCTTCCGAAGCTATATTTTTTATTTATGTAGCAATATCCAAAAATTTCCGATCCAAAGATTTAAAAGAGGTGATAAAATAGAGCAATCACACACACACACACATTTTTATTTTTCAATATGATATCACCTTTCTAATCTGTTTTTTTACGATAAATTAATTTTTTTATATCACTAAGAAAATATTCTAAATTTTTGTCCTCAAAATACAATAGTTTAAGTAAGAAAAATAGTTCGTGGAAAATACTTCTTCGAAATTAGCGCTTCAGTTGTTACTGTGATGTTCTGTTAATTCTTTGTGTTTTATATTGCTAAAATATCTTAGAGTTATAACAGAGAGAGATATATGTCATGCACGCGCATGATGAGGTACAGTTCATAAAGAATGTCTCGACAGATTTCCACAAACTCTCAAGAAGCGATATAAATTATTGTAAAATTACAAACTAGCACTGTGGTTTTTGCAATATGTTTGCTGCAGACAATGGAAACATATTATACTTCGTCCGAGCCTCAAGTCTATCATATTTTACATTCTGGTTTATGCCGGTTGTACATCTCTTGGTACATAACTAGTCGAAAATCACTCTCAAATAGCAGCAGATCGCGATCAAGATTTATTTGCGAGATCGACCGCTGTATCGACGATACCTTCGGGATTTATACCTTTCGCACTCCACGTGGGTGGCCAAACCGGCGCGACCGCGATGGGCGATTACAGCTGTTAATATCCGTGTCAGTTGCCGAAATACCCGACGCGAATATACCTGCCGGCTTGTCGGGCGCGTGTATAAACGCCGCGCTGATTAAAAATAGAAATAGCGCTATATTTAGCCGGCCTACACTCGGTATCTGGCTAAAAAGCTTAAGACTTTTCGTCTACGCGCGTTTAAAGCATGCAGACTTCCTCTTTCGAGCTTTTACGGCGCATAAAATAGCTTGGTGAAACAATGGAAGGAGGCGTAGAAATACCTCTCATTGCTGCTAACACATGTGTTGCTAGAGTCATGAGAGACGGTGAGAACGATTCGCTGTTCGAAAATCATTATTATTCGATCTAATATATCGTAAACTAATATCTACAAAGAAGAAAAACTGTTCTATCGAAATTCCTAACGTTCAACAGAAATATATACGCACAAATATGACCAATGCGATAATTATGACCGAGAAGGCCGTGACGCATTCGAAATGCGTCTGGCCGAAATTAAATAGATGCCGAAATTGAATAGATATAGACAGCCGTTTCCAGTTGCCAAGATCTCCGGTATCAACGAACTCTACGGCCGAAATTTGTCGAAATGGCTTTTTGGTATACTTTCAAAAATACAAAGCTTATTATTTATATAACTGGCAGATATTTTCAAAATTTACATACATCACATATCTGACGGTGTTGAAATAATAGAAATCCGATTGTTTTATCGGATCAGCGCCGCGGCGCCGTGACTTCTGTTTATTATATACCGCTCCCGTTATTCGTTCTCTCGCGTGTCTGCATTCTCTCTGACATTTTGATAATTATACGCGGATACCTTATTTCCGCATTAGTGTGCAAAAGTTCATAGGTACATACGTACAACAGTACTTACCTATTTCGAGAAACTTTTGGCCATGCGCCATGTCGAATAGTCGACGCTATTATGCGACCCGGAGTTCATTTAGTGTCTTACAGTTCATCCGTGGTCTTTTGTTTTCCTGGAAATATTCGCTGTCAATCAAACGTCAGAATCAGATTGTGTCTCATTGCTTGTTTTCAACGAAACAATATTCCGCGATTTTACTCTGAAACACAGTACGTGACTGAAACTTTACTGACAAATAAATCCAATTGAAAGAACAGTCAATTAATAATTAAATTTTTAACTTTTTTTAAAATAAAATCGATTAACATTAGGATTATTTTGGCTTATAAAATCGACACATGATTATGCAACATTGCAATATATTTTCTTTATTTAATGCAAATGTCACGTCTAGATAGGATCGGCAATACTCATTGTTAGACGTAAGCGACTGCTCCGACTGAAAATGCGTAATCAACACAAATTTGCATTTAGAGCTGGAACGAAGATATCTAATACACTTTGAATCTTACCTGGCGTTTAGATAATAATCAAGGTCTAATTGCTCTCTTCCTTCCTCTGCTAGCGATGCTAGCCTATAAGCGAGGCGAAGCGGCGAGCAGTTGAAGTGGTCCGAAATGTCGCAACAGCATCCGTCGAGGCCACCCGGAGGAGGCCATGTACCTCCGGGTAGCTGGTCAGGGCGACCTAATGCGCCAAGCGCGCCGAGTCCCTTCAGGCCCGCTTCGCCGTATACGCCCTCGTCGTCGCCGCATCCTCAAGGACGAATTCATCGCGGGCCTCCGACTCCGGTCCATCCAGCTCATCCCATGTCACCGCTCGTGTATCCTGGAATAATGATGCATCCGATGAGCCCGGTGCCGATCGGAATGCCAATCTCACCCGGGATGTCGCCCGTCTTCGGCTGCCCGACTTCCGGTTACATCCAGTGCCCAAGGCCACGGTGGCCTTCGCCGATTCCTACGGGTAGTCAAGCGCCAAGGCCATTCATACCAATGCAGGTACGCAATGTTTTCATGTAACGCGAAAGGATGACAGATCGATAGTAATGTGTCGTCGATGTATACCTACGTCGCGTGTTGCAGTACTTGTCGAGTTGTTTAGACTCGAGTGTCTAATTCAATATAACACGAATAAATTGTCACGTTAATGCAAAAGACGTATTTAAATATTACAAATCTACTAGTGAAAACGCGATGAGACGCTAAAACTAAAACGTTTTTTCATCTCAACTTGCAGAGTTCTTTCAGAAGTGATTCGGCATCACCGGTACCATGCGCGCCGCCAGAATATCTGATAGCACCCTACAGACCTGGGGATTACGAGTATATTGGCGTGCCCTTAGATCATACGCAGACGGACGAGGAAAGCAGCGGTCCCAGCACAGCCGAGATCATCGCCAGTCAGAGTCAAGATTACGTGGACGAAAAGCTCGCCGAGTACCAAGCTACCATCCAACAATTGCAGGGTAAGTTTTACGAAGTCCAGAAAATCGATTCGTTTTGCGATGGAATGGTATCGGTCACGTTACTGAACGCCCAATAGACTATCATTAAACCCTCACTCATTCTCCTATAAAACCCTTAATTATAGACTATCTGCCGATTCAAATCACGAAGCGTTGTTGCGCACGCAAATTTCGACCATGGGGATGTAAGTGCTCAGATTGTGTATCGTGTCTGCGTGCATATCATAAGGGAGCCATAAAATTTTCGTCGATTTTCATCAGGGGGAAACACCATTGGGAATTTTATGTCTTCTATAATTCTCTTGCGTTTTATCGATGAAGCTATAATTTTGAGATTTCGCGAAAATCGATACATTGAATTCCACACGAATAAAATATGTGATTTCTCGGTATTTTGAAAGTAATGAAAAAATTGATATAACCAGACATAAGATTAAAATTATTTAAAATTATCAATTTCTGATATATCTTAAAATAAAAGAATTGCAGCTTTAAGAAACTTTCCATAGTCATTTTTGGAAGCAAAGATGCATATTTGGAAATAAGGTCCTTGTTTGCAGAAAGACCTAGATTTGTCGCAAAAAGATGTAAGAGGAGGACGCATCGTTACTTACGGATACTTTCACGATGTGTGCATTCGCAGGATCGTAATTCGTCTGCGCTTCTTGCGCAACGGGCCGCGACGACGGCGACGGGTCGCGTCATGCGTCTCGCATACTCGTCGAATCGAACTGTGGTGCAAGGGAAAATAGGATAGAATCCGCGGAGACGTGAACGAGTTATAAATAGACATGACGAACACCTGCCGCGCCATTCGCAATCGTTACGTTCGCTTTTCCTGTCAGAGACACCTCGCTGTCGGCCCCGCTGGACGAATCACCTCACCGATAGATTGATAGCACAACGTTTAAAGATCATCCTCGATTCGCAAAACAACATATCCCACAAATCATGCCCCGAGTATCCGACTTGATCGGATTCAAATATAGTTCACGCGATGAGGCGATATTTCATATATTTAAAATGCGTCGCTATATTTAAATTCTTCACTATCAAGTTTCAGAATGTTTTGAAGGAATGATGATAATTGGAATTTGACTATTAATAGATCGTAACACGCTCATTAAAATTTGTAGCGCGTGCTTGCGTATGCTTGCGCGTGCTTAATAAATCTCGCGGCTTCCTGTGAGCGAATCCACGATTCGAGGAGATAAATGCGTATACGAAATTGACATCTCGCCGGCCGATTAAATTCAACGCTAGGTAACTCGATTTGCAAATTGATGATCGCGCGCTGGATATCGCGTGCCTGATTAAGATGCGGGATGCATGCTCTGTAATTGCGGGGACCGCTTTGCCGCAGATTGCAACATGTCAGAACGACGTTCGCGCGAGTGGAGCTGATGAGTAGTCCGTGACATTAATGATCGTGTTAAGGAAATCATATCGCTATTACACCGATTTATTAGCAAAAAGCGGCAATTACTTGCTGGAAGCAGCATGACTATGGACGATCGCATAATTCTCACGATCGGCGAAATGGTCAGATCGAATAACGATCATACGCACTTGGTTGCCTTAATGCGTTGCAGCTACTTACATGACGTAATTTAATTTATTCCCCTATTTACATTGTACATTATACATCCTAATAGGGTGTATTTGCGCAGTGTATTAAAACATAATTATTTGAATTTTTTGGATTAATTGGCTCAACCTCCCGTGACATTTACGAATTGTTTTGACGCACAACTTGGAGTATATATTTTTATCTCTTAAGGCCTTTAATCTTCTTTATTGCGTCGCGACGTCAAACGGTCTTAAACTACTCCAGTTTCGTCTCCCGACGGCGATATTTATTTCATTATATCTTAACTCCGACTTAGTAAGGATTAACAAATAAGTCTCCATAAGAAAAGCAAACAAAGGCTTTGATGAATTTCCATCGCTTTCTTCTTTCAACTCGTTGTTCTTTAGAGCCTTAAATTTTTGAAAAATAGATCTTGCAAAAGCTAGAATACGTGTTATTTTTAGAAAAAGATTTCTGCGTATCTTGCACATTTATTATATCAAAGAGCTTCTTATTTTTGATGTATTATACCGAATCACACATGCCATAACACTTGTTTTATAACCGCATAATCATCGATTAATTTCGAGTCAAAGTTTCCCCTCGTGAGAGAGGCAGCACCTGAAGCGAGCGACCGCATTGACGGTCGACGAGTTAGTCAATCTGCCGGCTGGCACCGTAGATAGATCGAGCGGGGCAAGGGCCAGGGAAGAAATAGGATAAAGGGATTAATCGAACGATAAAAGAGTTAAAAACCCTTTAGAACAAACCGCGAGTTTCTTTTTGGAGGGAGTTCGCGGTCGAGTTTGCCTTCGATACCGGTCTTCTTGGTTGTCCCATGTCGGGTCGCGTCGCGTCATCGTCGCAGGCAAGTGGGAATGGCGGCGGTACGAGGTGGAGGAGACCGAAGGAGGAGGTCTCGACAGGCCGGTAGTATCGAACCGGCGCCCGTCGCGCACGGCCATACCGTATACATTCCGTATTCGTACATTCCATGCGCGCGCCTGCGACGCGAGTTATAGGTAGGTAGGTAGGTGCGCACTCCGCTGTCATGAGTGCTGACAGAAAATCAGCCCGAGATATACTCGCAGGCAGGGTTGCAGTTCGCCGATACGATTGATAGGGCGACACGACGCGTCTCCAACTACTCGCACGCTCTTGATAATCACTGAAAACGGAGCAGGTGACGCGAATGCGGCAGATGCAACCCAGTGTACGGGGTGTGGTGTCGGGAAAACAGGTGTTGGGCTATAGCAGAGTTCTCGGATATAAAATTAAGACGGGGGGAGGGAAGAGGGAAGAGGGAAGAACTGATGATTTCTGGGCGAAAACGATGAAGTAAAAGGACAAGCAGCTCTTGGAATATGTCGCGAACGACACCACCCAGAGGTAGTCCGACTCCGCCAAGGGTAGACAGCCCCGGCGGTGGCGGCGCCGATGGTGGCGGCAGTCCGAGGACGCCACGTGGTAGCCGGCTGCGGGACCGGGTGAGCTTTTTCGAACAGGTCTGGTCGGCCGGACGTAGTCCTAGCACCGAGGATCTCCTGGAGGATTCGGACGCGCGCAGATCTTTCCGATCGCCGACACCCCGGCGACCGTCTTCCAGGGCGAGTGACTCTTCGTTCGAGGAAAGCTTCGAGCGACTGGTGGAGGAAGGCGAGCTGAATGGCGCCAAGGTCGTGAAATTTGAGAAAATCACCGTGAAGAAAAGCGTACGTGCGGTCAGCACGAGTAACGGCGACGCCGCGGTCATTCAGCAGCGCGCTTTGACGGAGTCGAGCAGGACTCCCAGCGAGGAGCAGATCCTCGAAGACTCGGCCTATCAGAGTCATAGTCACGGCGTGCAGAGTCATGGCAGCAAGTCCAGTTCGGTCACCTCCTTCACGAGGTTCCCCTCGGAGGAGAGCCTGTCGCAGAGGAGATGCAGCAGTCCTCGGGTTCAGCAATTGGGCCCGGACGAACGGCCGCCCTCGGAGTGGTACGCCGAGTATCGCAGTCAGAGCTTCCAGAATGTCGCCGCGAGAATCGAATACGTGCGCAGCAGAAGCGAGTACGACGCGCACATCGCCGAGATCAAAGGTACAGGTGTCTTGATCTGAAAATCGAGAATCTGGGCTGCTGTCAATTCTCTCGTGTCTCGATATTTCCGACGTTCATGCCGGCCGGCGAGTCGAGTCGCCGAGTCGCTCGCGACAGTCGTTCTCGTCAAGTATTGGAAATTTTCGCGCATTCAAGTACTTACTGGTACTTATAATAAAAAAATACTCTACAGGTTGTTGGCAATGATGTTGATTTAATGATTATTGATTATCCGCACCATATTTCATATTCGATTAGAAAGGAGATCTCTCACGCATCGCGATTAATTTTAGCTGACAACTACATTTTTGCAAAGAGCGTTTTGCAAACCTTGCAATTCTTCAGACGCTCGCAGAATCGAAATTATTTAATTTTTTGAAACTGTCAAGACTTTTAAAAATGCTTGATTGATAATTGTACAGATATTATCGAGGCTTAATCTCAGATAATGCCGATACAGAGATCGTCGATACAGTTACTCGCAGAGCGAAGATATCTCTCCCTAAAAAGTAGAATACAACAAACATCTTATAAAAATGTTTTTGTTTTTAAATCTGTCGAACTACATAAAAATCTCCATAATGGAATAATCATTTATGGGATTATTGCATAACGTTGCCCTTCAACGGCGAGCTGCGTATAAAACTTAATGCGCCTCGTAACGTGCGCTAGTATATAATAGTTAACGATGACGATCGTAGGAACCTCGGTTCAAGGCTATCCTTCTATCTCAATCCACATCTTTTATCCGTTCTCTTGTTCCTCTAGACTCTAGAGTCCTTTTACGAGAGACACGAAGAGAAGTTCTGCGCGACCATATATAATGTCACATAATAAAATTGAATACACTCATACGGAAGCAAAAATACAACCAAAACTCAGGACTAAATAATCACAGTTAGCGATGAGAATGCGATCCAAAGTGTTTTCACACTTTTAACACGTCACTTCTCGCGCGTGTCATCGTCGAACAAAATTCTGTCGTCGTAGAAACCCGTCGGATGATGAATTAATCGAGTGCGCCAAATTTCGAGGAGCAGGCTCGTTAGCGAGAGAGCACATCGCGCCCACGCGCGCGTTCGAAATACATATATGTATATTCGCGCGTATGCAGCGAAAGGTTGATTGTCCGTCGCGTTAATGACAGCAAATCGAGAACTTCGGACGGGTTTGTTCTATAGCACTCTCGCATGCTGTAATTTTCATAGTTTGCCTGACAGACCACGTGCGCGCTCTACAACATGCGATCTTACCTTATCGTTTATACGAAACATCAATTAATTATCAAGCAATTAAGAAACAATTTCGCGTGCAAATATAAAACAAGTGGGACTAATGAAAAGCGATATGACTATTAATGAGTCTCAATCTTAAATAGTAAAACTACTTGCAACGAAGTCCTGTGTTTGATTCTTGACATCGTAATTCTATTTTGATAGCATGTAAGATAATATCTTAATTGTGCTAAAATATCTAATGTGAAATTTCGAAAGTTTGCAATAAATCAAAATTTTCACCAAGTACTCACTAAAGATGAATCTATTTCAAATTTGTGTTTCCGAAATTTAAATTCGTTTCCACATATAAATTTTATTTCTATTTCAAAGAAGCTAATTAATATAATTTTCAGTGTTAGTGAGATATACATGTCATTTCTAACTTTACATGCATACGTGCATACACGCGTACATGCATGTCGCAACTTTTGTTTTTATCACGATTTGTATTTATCAGGTTATTTATTAATATTATCTATATCATCGTATCGATCAATGAATATTTGACACGCTAAGCTTCAAATTAAATGCCAAACGGCACCTTTCCATAAAGACTCATAGATATATTTGTACGTCTGATAAATCACTCGAGTTATCGTATGAATGTCAAGGCCATGCTCGGTTATCTCTCATCTCAGGGCTGGCTTTTCGATTGGTGCACGGAGTCGTTAAAACAGTTTTACTGGTCAGACGCTAAGTAGGTCAACGGTAGATCAACGGTAGCCGATAGGTTGACGATCAGACTTACCAAGATAGGATTGTTGTCAGAAAAAAGGCTTCTCTATCATAACAATGTAATATGTTCTATATACATATATCTGGCTTTCAGCACAATAATAGAGCTGGTCTTACTTATATACTTGTTTAAATGCTTAGGATAACTTGGTTAAATGCGAAGGACTGTTTGTTGAAGAACTTTTTCAGAACTTTGAATACATGAAACATATACGTAGGCCTGTTCGTTTTAATTGAACTTTTTGCACTGTTCATCTTTTCTCCTTTTTTTTTACGTTGGAAAGAAAAGGAGAAAAGACATGAACTGCGAAAGAAGTTCAGCTAAAACGAACAGGCTTCATGTCTACGTATTTCTTTATCGATGTCTCAGCGATGACCAAGAAATAAACGTTTTACGTGCGGTTTTATGTGCGGCAATGGATTTATAATAAAACTTTAATAACTTCATTTTTATTCCCTAGCAACAGACTCATCGGCTGTTAGCTTTTATGACTATGTTTACAGTGATCATTATAATTTGGTAGGACAGAATTATAAACTGTTCGACTACAATAGTCGCAAACCTGGTCAAAATTTTGTAGCAATGTTTGAATATATCAATATCTAAGGAAAATAGAATAACTAATATAATTTTGTAATATAAAATTGGCAAATATTTGAAAGAAATAGATTGGAATTATATTATGGATATTGACTTCATCCGTAAATTTTGCAACAATTATTCATTGCAATGCATTTTCTAGCGACAATTATCGAGCGATGCTTTCTCGGAATAAAGTACAGTCGGTTATATATCGATCTTCGCGAACGACATGATTTATATACAAGATGATTCGTAACTATAAATTGTCATTTTCCATTACATAAAAAATGTTTGCTCGTTTTCTGTCAGCTTAATTGGTTTATCGAACGTAAAAATGTTTTCTTAATTTCCGTTTTGCGTTTGCATGTCCGGTAAAATATCTCTTTAAGTTGATCTTGCCACGAAACGCGTTTATTTTTCGTTGCTGAATCATGAACACGCACATAGATACATTATTCTAATTTACGAAAATATTTTCGCGCCTGTATTTGTAGCGTGTCGAACAATGCACAGTGAATGTTAAAACGCAAGACATTTTATCATAATTAACATATAATTATTCTTAAAATATCCATTTATGACTTGAAATGAACGTCATATCATAGTTCTCTTCTTTTTCTTTCTTTGAACACTCATGCGCGTCGATTGTTGCTTATTTACATTTAACGAGTCACCACAATTGCATAATGTATCGTCGAAGTATTTTAATGACTTCGATTATAGGAAAAGCTACCGCGTAAGACTAGTGTATATCAAGTTGTAAGATTTGTTTGACCACGTTTCTCTCTCTTTCATAATTTATCCCGTCTCATCCGAGAGGAGACGTAGTCTGACCTCATCCTCGAGAACTTGTCCCACTTTACCGGTTCCCTTTCCTCCCCTCGCCTGGAAACCGGACATCTCGGATATTGCTGTCTTGCATGGCTGTCGTGATACTGGTCGGCGACCACAAACATGATCGTGAAATTATTCTATGGTATAAGCCTACTTGCGCAACGAAGAAGATTAGGCTATCGCTGGCGCAGAACCCAATTTTTCTGTGTTCCATGCATGAATATAAATAATAACGAGTGTCTGAATCCTCGGCTTTCAATTTTTAATTCAATTTTTTAGAAAGCTAACAAACAATCCGTCAGCGAGATGCTCGAAGATGACTTTGTTACTACAAGATTCAAAATTGCTGTAATCGAAAAGTATGAAGTACCATAATATGTGGTAGGCGTTTATTTCCTTCGGTGTTCGAGCTTTGTAATTTATTCGCACGACAGCAACAATCAGGGAAGTTCACGAACTCCGTAATGCCCTAAGTTTGAGATGAATCTATGCGTTTAGCTAATGTGTTGGTGGCTATCTGTGATACACGGTTCTCGAGGCGGCACGCGACTGTCTCTGGTTGCTTCAAACGTTTAAACGGCCAATGTCTATTTACGTTTTCTGCCTCGCGCGACCGGTTGAACCATCACGACAAGTAACGGTTAGCGTGGCGAACGTTAAAAGCGATCTGGCCTCCGTGAGTTGATCGTTCCGGTTCAAAGTTTCCCTATCGATCCGCGTTATGCCGTTAATTTTTCTTCTATCGGCCTATCTGCTTGCGTAAAAATACATCGATCGTAGCCGAGAATCGGCTATATAGCACAAACTTGCGAACAATAATCGAAGGGAGTGAAAGTCAATTTCGGCTGTGTCCATAATATTGCTTAAATAAAATAATGGATCATTATATATTATGCAAATTTTATAATCTAATATTTTTAAAGTCATTGGAGTCATATGGTAGTAGGTATACAAAATGTTTCAAATATCAATTTTAATTTTTATAATAGATTTTGCAATGAATTTAAAACATTTTTAAAATTAAAACTGTAAATCTGGATTTGTTGATATGCTAACATTTATCGAATTATTCGATACTCAACTTTGGCTATTTGCGAATGCGATATTATTTTGGATCTGAACTGTATTTATTTGCTATATAAGAAAGAGGAAAGAAAAATAATAACTAATTGTAATAGGTACTAAATATTAAAATAAAGTTTATATCTAAAATTAATTTAAAAAATATGATCTTGCAATGTATTTAGTTTCCCGACTCGTAGGTCGCAAATAACTTTCAAGTTTATTCAAGTTTGCTAGGAAATCTATAAATTGGGACACGAGTTTTAGGACACTCCGCATTCGTTCTGGTTCTTAACCCGTAAACTTCGTCCATGGTAAATGCATAATGGCTGAAATTTCCTGTTGCTACGTTGATTTTTACAGCCGCACAGTTACCTTCCGTGACGCCGTATAATGAGACATTAATATACGGTTTAGGTTTAGCCTTTGCCTATCTTTTTTTCGGAGCAGTAACTCACAGGACGGACACGTGAACGAACGCACGAGTGCTCTGCCATCCATTCCGTCACGAAAACTGAAATCACGATATTTGTTATAGAACCTGCTGGAATTAAACTTATGTAATCGATGTCTCGTATTTATGCTTACAAGGAAGATGTACTTATTCTTCACGTACAGAACAATTTAAAATAATATCGAAGAGTTAATATAGGATAACAAACTAATTTTTAAGAACAATTTTTCAAGAGATAAATCACGTACAGTAACATTTAATATTTTTACCTTTATTTTCTTTTTAATGCAATCAAAATTATGCAGTTGGCTCAATTTTAACGGCGCTAATAAGATTTTTATATTCTCAAAAACTAAATATGAATCTTTTCGAACAAATTTGAATTTTGTAACTTATATATAGCAGTCAAGTTAAAAAAAAAACGTAAAATGACTTCTGAATATTTATCTACAAAGTAACATCGAATAATAATAATAAAAAAAACACGTAGGTAGAAAAAGCGGATAAAGATAGAAGCGAGGAAGAAATATAGATGATATTGACTCCGAGACATCTGATTAACGTTATCCATATCGTGGTATCACTATTCCGCGATCGATGTCTCTCGATTCTAGTAACCGAATCTGTTATTACTCGAGAAATATTTAGCATCGATACAGTATAAGTAAAAATGCACGCATGTGTCGCTAGTTTGAACGATTACGCGAGTACCGGAGTCTCGGTCTCACAACACCGATGACATAATCGCGGATTATCTTGTCCCAGAATCCTGAATGTTATTCACGAAGGCGAGAGTGGCATGCGCGTTACAGAATAACATTTCTGCTCGTTTAAAACGGTATTTATTTTGGATGTCGTTGGCGGGCGTGAGTGCTTGACAAACATCGTGCAAAATTTACTTTACGCGATGCGATTTCGGATATTTTCGAGTACGAGAATACGTTTGGTGGACTTTTTCATGCGCCTCCCGATCAGCTGAATTTAAAATTAGAAATGATACAAACGCGTGCTTCTTACAAATGGTTGAAATTACACACTAGATTAAATGACGTTGTACATAGTAAAAAACTCGAATGAATCATACGAATGAAGATTGGTTCTTAACTTATTGTAATCATATTATTGTCACAATTATATTTAAGTATTATAATTATAACATAAAGAATTGTAAGTGATATTAATAATTATTTTTATTTTGCAGATCTCAAATATTAGAATCATTAAATAATAATTGTTATATAAATTTTTCAATATTTATGCATTTTCCAGAAAATGTTAACTTGTTCAAAAAATTAGATATTGAGAAATGCCTATAGGAAGTTTATTTATCATTAAAATTATTTTATTCGTGATGAAACTCTTTGTATTCCAAAAATGGTACTTTGACAGCTAATATTTGATCTATGTTACTTCGCATGTGTGTGATGTCACTTTTGACATTTACGGCAATGTAGGTATGAAGAACCCTCGAAAATTGTGTAATTAAGCGCATCGCAGGCACTACGTCTCGCGTGTTTTGCCGAACGATTTACTGTAACCATGACACTCGCGATGAATGGTAATGAGAACGCGTGGGAATATCCTGCCTTTTCAATGTTACCGGGTTGTACTGCAACGCAACGTGATCTTCAACTTTCGCTCACACCCACTAGTAGCGATGATCAAATATCTACCGCGGATAAAATGACGCGCGATAAAGACATTAAAGACTGGCGATAGTAATTTCTTACAGTTTCCCATATATCGCGAAAGTTCAATAGGTCAGTATTCCTCATCTAAGCTTCTATCACATGTATGCAAATTCTACGAGCTTTCCTCATTCTTTATTAAAACGTATCATCTTTCTTCTAACTTAATAATTAATATTCCACAATAAAAAAATTACTCTTCTCGTAGCAGCTATTTTGTACAGAATAATCCATAATCGAGTGTTCATTTAATGCAATTTCTTTGATCCATATAGGAATGATTTTTTAATACTTATTGAAAATACTACAGTACTCATTTGTCGTGTCTTTTCAATTTTTAATATTTTTTTCAACTTTAAATTAAAATTTTATCAAAATAAAATGTTTATTAGTTTCTAAATGACATTATTTATAATCTATTTTCTTTCCTTAATTTTATTTATCTCCCAGTTTGTCAATTATTAATTATTTCAAAACTATAAAGCTATTATTTCAACTGTCTTGTTGAGAAAAAATTAATTATAAATCGAAGAATTTGCAAAGATTATTCCGTCTTTGAAACATGCACATAAAATATATTTAAATGAAATAATTATACATATATTACAAAAATATTTAAAATATTTCTCATAACTCTTGTATATTTGCTTTTAGCGAGTACTGTATCGTCTTTAGTGTTTTCTTATCTTTATATGTACGTGCGAGTTTGAGAATATGTCCTATTAATCTTATCGAAAGGAGAATTCGCGACGCGTAATGTAATTGCAAGAGCAAGAGCTCTTCCAATATCTTCTTAAACAAAATTCAACTGCAAATATTTCCCAAGGTAACTTTCGTGTCCACAGAAAAATTAACAAACTAGTGTCAAAAAGTCCGATTTATGCAAGTCCGAAAGATCAAACGAAAAGAAACTTCTGACGATTCTCTGACTCGTAAAAGAAGGAGAACTGCATCGAATGAAGCACCGTGTCTTCGTTAATTATCGACAGTTTTTCTGCTCATAGTCACACCGCGCGTTGAAGCCTACCTCATGCGTTTGCAAAAAAAAACGATCGCATTACGACACGAAGATATAATATACCGCGGCGAGATCATATGGAGGACTCGATGAAAAGGAACATTGTTTCAAGGCAACGGTATTGGTGCCTGTTGGTGACATCAAACGCCGTTTTATTTCGGGAACTGCAGATTTTTACTTCCAGGAACCGTCGTAACGTCGTTTCGTAAGCGCACGTGTGTCGGCGAGTAAAAGAATCCCAATTTAAATTGCATACATTAAACATTATGGCTCAGAATATTTTCATTGAAAGATAAACATCACCCTCGCATTTTTCATACGCAGAAATAAATGAGTTACCGTCGTAAAATAGATGCCATCATCAAAGATAGATGAGACATTTCCCATAAATTTTCCCAATTGCTTTTAAAAAAACGTATAAGGCAGAAATAACTTGTGAGAAGTAAGCTCGCATTTTGTAGAAGAGTTATAAACATCTCTATGCAATGAATCTCTACGCGCACAATCTATTTCGCCGATCATATTCATCTGCTGACTTGTACGATTAGTTTTTCCTCTTGCAGTCAGATCGTGTTAAGAAACGGACGTGTATATCGCGCAAATAATTTACGTGACAGATTAATGTTCGTCTCGCGATCATGCGCCTGCGGGTGTATACCAGTTGCACATTCATTATCGCGTGTGTGCCTCGTAGTGTGACGGCACCATAACTGGGAAGTATAGTAAAAGTGACGGCAGATTTAAAAATAAAACGGCGCTAATGTATTTCGCGCAATCCTCATAATTGATTTTGATGATTCGCAAATGCCCACGAAATCCACGAACACCACTGTGTTCTTTTTCAGCTCGACATTCATCATCCAATACACTCATTTGAACGAATAATTTATATCCTCTCAAAAACACGTGTCGCAATTTCAAGAATCAGCTCCTTAGTTTCGTGGAAACATTCTCCTTCAATTAATTTATTTTTACGGCGCAAAAATTAATATTTGTTTCTCGCTTCTTCTTTCAGACGAACAAGAACGCGTGCAGAAGAAAACCTTTATAAATTGGATCAATTCTCATCTGTCGAAGGTAAGCGTGTATCAAGAAGCATATTTGTCATCTTCAATGAAACGCAATGAAACAAACATTCGCGCGTGACAAATTTTGCCCTGATACCGTGCTCCGTTCCACCGGCAAGTACTTGATAACGATAACGATAACGCGACGGTAGTTCTCTAGATAAGCTGACTCTATAGTTCTTTTCTCAAAGTTACGTAATGCTCTCGATCCTTACGTGACGCGTTATAAAACATGACGCGGGTTGCCTCTCGTATCGTGCTATCGAAACTTGAACGGGCTGATCTAGCCCGTACCTGGCTCTTGAGTTTCGATACTCCCCTACTTCCGCATCCTTCAGAACTTGCCTTACTGCGGAAACTCCACTCGTCGTGACATGCATGCATCAGAGGCAACGAAGCTATTGAAGCCGAGCGCCTCGCTCCGAGCGCGTCCTCGTACCGAATAGCCGTTTTGGTATAAGAAAAACTGTGTATCATCAAACGAAGAACAAATAACATTGATCTATGTAACATATATCGCTATATAGATCGAGAATCAATACGATCGGAAAACAACGAAAATGTAGTTTATTATTATTGTAGAAATTTTTTGCAGCAAACTATGGTCAACGTTGTATTAACTTAAAGATATTATACGCTATGAGCATTAAATATTAAATTATTAAAGTATTAAATATTAATATAATAATTATTAATTATTAAGTTAAGTATTTTTATACGCATATCGAATTTCATATAAGCGGCAAAAATACTTGGCTAATTAGATTGATTTCATATCTATTTTTGAGCAGTTAATTCTTGATTTAATGATGCATATATACTTTTAAATGTTTTCATGTACTTGGCGTACTTACATTTTGAAATTTTTTTTATAAGATTTTTCTTATTTGTATGTTTGAAGAATATATAATTCGTCGCGATTACATAATTTGTAAATATTCTTTTCTATAGAGAGTCCAACCGCTTCGTATTGATGACTTAATCGAGGATCTGAAAGACGGTACGCGCCTTCTCGCGTTACTTGAAGTTCTTTCAGGGGAGAAACTGGTAATGAAATATTTGCGCTGTTATTTGTGAGACAAATGTTAAAACCAGTTGTCTAAAACGCTCGTGATCTTTCAGCCTGTGGAGAGAGGCCGTAATCTAAAGAGACCGCATTTCTTGAGTAACGCCAATACTGCGTTACAATTTTTACAGAGCAAGAAAGTGAGTATTTCCGTTATTCTAATCAGCAAATTGAGGTAATCGATTTCTAATTTAATATTTTCGCAGATCAAATTAGTGAATATAAATTCGTCCGATTTGGTCGATGGACGACCGCCGGTAGTGTTGGGCCTAATATGGACTATCATCCTATATTTCCAGGTATTTATCGTTATCGTTACCTTCAGATATCTTAGTCATATGTAATGACAGTTATGCAAAAGAGCACCAGTATACTTAGTATGCGGTAGCTGCTTAAATATAGCGCTCGTATCACGTATCAAAGTACTTCGACTAATATGCAGCAGCACCATATTTTTATACGCCGCAACGAGAGTTAATTTGTATTTTTTAATTTTCTTGCTCAAACTATAATAATTGACCTTATCAATTAACATATTATTCGCGATTAAACAAAATTTTAATCCTGTAATATATAATCACACTATTTTATTCACAAAGTAAGTTTTAAATTACGTTAATTACGCGACTGGTAAATATTGGGAATTTTTTCTATATAAATCAAATGATCGTGGCTGCTCGAATAAATTAATCCTCGTCGCGAGTAAAGTAAATTATGTCACTCTGCTAACCGTATATATTTCAATAAACAAGCTACGATCAAAGGATCGCAAGCGGGTGAGTAGTAAAAAAAACAAGATCGTGAATGCGATAAATGATCTTGATCGTTCTAAAAGAACAAGACGCATTGCACTTGCATGACATTGCGCATTTTATTGGTATGCACGCTAGATTATCTTTAGGCTTGACAAGGAAAGAAAACATCGTGCCAGTCCTCGGCTTTTTTTTTTTAGATCGAAGAGAATACGAGAGCCCTCGAGTATCTTGGACAAACCTGGGGCAGCCAGAGCAGCCTCGAAAGCCTCGGCTCGGCGGCAAGCGAAAGGAAACGCATCAGCAGCGAAAAATGGAAACAAAGCGCACGGAAAACGTTGCTTCAATGGGTCACCAACGCCTTGCCCAAGTCAGTATTCTGTCGAATTGCTATTTGCGTAATACAATTACAATACAATTGCGTGGAGTTTTCTGTTATTATGATGGATTCTTCAGGGACGTTGGTATTCAAGTTCGAGACTTCGGAGAAAGTTGGAGAGACGGAAATGCCTTCTTAGCTATCATCGATGCTATAAAGGCCAACTTAGTAAACATAGCAGCTATGAGAGAAGCGTCGAACAGAGCTCGGCTAGAAACAGCCTTTCAGGTTGCCGAAATCGAACTAGGTATTGCTCGACTGTTGGACCCCGAGGACGTGGATGTACCGCAGCCTGACGAGAAATCGATCATGACATACGTTGCCCAATTTTTGCACAAATATCCGGAACCAGGAAACACGGCTCCTGATTCCTTCGCGGCTATACAAGAAGAATACGACGGTCTACTTAAATGGCTAAACGAGAGAGTCAGGCATCTCGAACAACTTGATAGAACAAACGCCTATCCACAAAGTTATCCGGTACTTTCATAATAAGTCCGACAGATTTATCGTAAATCTTAATTTTAATTTTTTGAAGCCGTTTATATAACAAAAAAAATTATTAAAAATAATGTTTAAAAGATCTCATGTTATTTCAAAGCTTAAAAAAGATAAGAATAAATATAAATAAAGATAAAGATTTATTATTTCTTATATTCTTTTTCAGGAATATATGTTGTTTAGAGCAGAGACTGATGAGAAATCAATTATATATAAAAAGATGCAAAGTTTGGTCGATACACCTAGTATGATAAGCATCACACGAGATTCTTGGAGACATATACAAATGTTATGGCAGCAAATGGAACTCTTTGTAGGTTTCTCTGCAGTTTCTCTAATTTAAACGAACAGAATCTTGAATTGTAGAAATTCCTTTTCAAGAAATGTCTCATTCTCTTTTCTAGATGCTGCACTGGCTTTGGTTGTTAGATTCAGTGTTACACTGAAAAAAAAATTTACTCAATCTAAATAAATATAATAATTCAAATATGATATAGTCACATTAAGAGGTTGTTTATCAGTTTGTAATAAGCAATGACTTACTTTAAATGTATATGTAGTCAAAATAAAGAAATATTTTATACAACGTAAAATAATTTTAAAACAAATAACAAATAATTTTTATTAAGATAATATTTACTCACACTGAGTAATTCATTATTTAAAATTGAAAAATCTGATATTATTGAATTAAAGAAATAGGTTAAAATAAATATTTTTTTAAATCAATTTTTTAATTTGCTTAATTATAATATGCTATTTTGTAGAGATTGTGTGACTCAAATACAAAAAATATTTATTTGAAATTAGTTTTGTAACCAATAATAAATAACTTTTATTAATATAATATTTACTCAAATTGAACAAATTCTTTAAAATTGAAAAATCTGATATTATTAAATTAAGGAAATAGGTTTAAATAAATATTTTTTCAAATCAGTTTTTTAATTTGCTTAATTATAATATGCTATTTTGTAGAGATTGTGTGACTCAAATACAAAAAATATTTATTTAAAATTAGTTTTGTAACCAATAATAAATAACTTTTATTAATATAATATTTACTCAAATTGAACAAATTCTTTAAAATTGAAAAATCTGATATTATTAAATTAAGGAAATAGGTTTAAATAAATATTTTTTCAAATCAGTTCTTTAATTTGCTTAATTATAATATGCTATTTTGTAGAGATTGTGTGACTCAAATACAAAAAATATTTAATTGAAATTAGTTTTGTAACCAATAATAAATAACTTTTATTAATATAATATTTACTCAAATTGAACAAATTCTTTAAAATTGAAAAATCTGATATTATTGAATTAAGGAAATAGGTTTAAATAAATATTTTTTCAAATCAGTTCTTTAATTTGCTTAATTATAATATGCTATTTTGTAGAGATTGTGTGACTCAAATACAAAAAATATTTATTTGAAATTAGTTTTGTAACCAATAATAAATAACTTTTATTAATATAATATTTACTCAAATTGAACAAATTCTTTAAAATTGAAAAATCTGATATTATTGAATTAAGGAAATAGGTTTAAATAAATATTTTTTCAAATCAGTTTTTTAATTTGCTTAATTATAATATACTATTTTGTAGAGATTGTGTGACTCAAATACAAAAAATATTTATTTGAAATTAGTTTTGTAACCAATAATAAATAACTTTTATTAATATAATATTTACTCAAATTGAACAAATTCTTTAAAATTAAAAAATCTGATATTATTGAAATAAGGAAATAGGTTTAAATAAATATTTTTTTAAAGGAATTTTTTAATTTGTTTAATAACAATTAATATGCTATTTTGTAAAGATTGTTTGACTCAAATATAAAAAATGTTTATTTGAAATTATTAAATCTTCATAAGAACTCTTTAATAAATATTATTTGGTTTTAAATGTTAATTTAATGTTAATTTTTTTATAATGAGTTTTTCCATATAGACGGAATTTCGATATCAGTCGATATTAATTGGCGACGAATGTATCTTTGATAAGGCGAGATATCGATAAAAGTAATATATGCTGAGCGACGCGACTAATGGCATCTGCGTACAGGACGCGGAAACGTTTGCCGCGCGAACTCGAGAGTTAGACAAAAAGCATCGCGAGCCACGCTGCCACGATCGTCGTTAGTCGAGAAAAGTGAAGCATCACATAACCAGTACAATCGAGCACGAACGTGAGGTAATAAGTAATAAGCGAAAGCATTTCGACGCATCGTGTTTCTATTTTCATCAAACGTGCAAGATTATATACGCGTAAACAAGGCTATATACGCGTAACACGAAAGCATCACAAGCCACGCTGCCACGATCGTCGTTAGTCGAGAAAAGTGAACCATCACATAACCAGTACAATCGAGCACGGTTAACGTGAGGCAATAAGCGAAAGCATTTCGACGCATCGTGTTTCTATTTTCATCAAACGTGCAAACTATATACGCGTGACACGAAAGCTATATACGCGTGCGACATAAAGTGACGAAAATTGAATGCGCGAGCCACCAAGGGCAAATACACAAAGACGTGCAAACCGCAATTTTTTTGTGAGCAAGGTAAGCAGAAATTTTTCGGCATTTACTACGTTTACGCGAGCATTATTTTTGTAGCAACTTATGATAATTCTGCTAGAGCCTCGTTTACACGAAGTGAATTATGCAGAGACCTCCGTTTACGTGGAATAAATTATCGTGTTACGACAATTTTAAGTAAGTTACTACAGAAGTAACGCTCGCGTAAACGTAGTAATTGTTAGAGCCAGGGCACGTACATTGCCGCAGCCTCTTACACTAAAAAAAAATTTAGATCCAAGAAAATATTTATTTAGATAGTGCCAATGACTTATTTCCTTAATATAATACACATATTTATTTAGAATTAGATATTTTTACTTAATTTTAGTAAAGATATCTAATTCTAAATAAATATGTGTATTATATTAAGTAAATAAGTCACTGGCACTATCTAAATAAATATTTTCTTGGATCTAAATATTTTTTTTTAGTGTACGCCAGCTTACGTGAGAATCGCTTTACGCGACACGTAAGCCAATCGTACAGCAACGCACATAGAAAAACGTAACATAATGCACGTATAACGTATAGTACGTTACGTTTTTCTAAGGCGATTCTCTCGTAAGCTGGCGTAAGAGGCTGCGGCAGTGTACGTGCCCTGGCCCTTACTTGTCTTGAATCGGATTAATTGTATTAAATGCGTATTGTGTGTAGTTTTTTACTGAAGATCCAGTGTATTGGGCACACCTTTCTACTGATATTATAGACTCGAATGCTTTTTAGAATCTGTAAGTAAGAAGATAGCAAACATGGCTGACGACGAAGTGAAGGAAATACTACGAGATTTGGATTTAGAAAATCTGATTGATACATTTACAAGTAAGTAATCATTGTTCATTTAGAACTCGTGCTAATTGTATGATACATTTCTGTATACTAAATGTAAAATTTTATTTTTCTAGAAGAGCGAATTAATATGAAAGCATTAAAAAATTTGACAATACCTATGATTAACGAATTAATCCAAACAATAGGTGATAGAGCCATTTTTATTGAATATTGGCAACGTAATTTTAGTAAACCGTTCAAAAGTTCAGAAAATAAAGAAAAAGATGCACAGCCTATATTAAAAAAAAGGGTAAAATAAATTTTTTGCTTTTAAAAATTTTGGAATAAATTTATAAGTTCTTATTGTTTATTTATATGTTACATATATACTATTCTGCCATAATTTAAATTTCCAGAAATTAGATGAAAACTCTGATACAGATTCAATTACTACTTCAACTACTGAAGAAGAAAATGAGTCGAAGAGAGACATTTGTTTAGTACAAAATTCAGAACTTATTAAAAAATCTCTTGTATCAATGAAGGAAATTCTTTCAAAACAAAAATTAGGTTTAAGACTCATTACAGCTTATAAAGAACAAAAAACGCTTCACTGAAGCTCAGAGAAATAAACTTTGCGATATAATAGTTACATATATTGATGAAAAATTTTCAGAGTAAGTTTGTGCAATTTATTTTATTTATTGTATTTAATATTGAATAGCATAGTGATTATATCATAATACATACTTTCACAGGTTGCCAAATGATATAGCAAAACATGTTGCTGAAAAAATTTGTGAGGCTTTTCCAACTGAAGTTGTTAAAACTTATTATATTTCTCCAGTAAAAAAGAAAAATGCGCCAGATAATAAATCTAAAGCATCTAAAGGCAAATTGGTATCAATGTGGAGAAATAAGAGGATTAGGAATAAAAGGTTTTCTGCCAAAATTCCAAAACCAGTAGAAGAGGTTGAGAACGATGTTTCAGATGGTAGCATTATATTTATTTAGTTGTATGTATAATATTTAAAATTGCCTGTTGCAAAATTTTTCATTTTTTATAGAAAATGTTGATGAGAAAGTTTTGGAAAGTATGAAATGGTTGGCAGCTAATGAAGCTCCTTGGACAGAGGTTCTATTACATTGGTCTGCAACATATGATTTAAGGAAAAAAGATTTGCACAATAATCAGGATACAGATTTGTCTAATATTTTTTCTAAATGGACACATTACAAACATCCACATGGTTATAACCTCATAAATCAAGATTTCACTAAAATGTCTCTGTCAAATGTTGCTTTAAGCGAATCAAATTTTAAACGCTTCTTCAATATAATTCTTCAAAATTTTTCAATTAATTCCAAAGACAACGATGGATATGAAATGCTCAATAAAATAAAAAAGGAGGATTTGAATAATGGTATTTATTTTTTTTTATCATTATTTATACATTATACATTATTTATACATTATTATACGAATATCAATATTCATATATCAGAAGAATAGATTTTATTATTAGATCTATATTATATGTTTTAGAACAAAAAATATTAACAATGTTTAAACTGTTACCTCATCTAATACCCCCGAAAGCAATGAAAAAAATTGATGGAGTATGCAAAAAGGCTTCTATTTATGCTGCCGAGAAATGTATGATAAGGACTGTGAAAGTATGTACATATTTAAGAAAAAATTGAACTTTTATGTCTATTCTCTATTTAAATTATATTGGCTGTGGATTTTTTTATTTATTTATATTAGTAACTTTGAAGCAAGCCAAATTTTGCACATTTTAATTGTATTAGTTCTTTCGACATTAAATACCGGAAAGCGGTCGATGGACATTACATATATAGAGAGATAGAAAGAAAGATTAGAAGAGGCAGCGTGAGCATTACGCAAGGATGATTGGTGGCACTTAATGTGTTAACGCTGGACGTTGCATGCTAAAGCAATGTTTATTACAGCGTTTCATTAAAATGCACAAAATAAGGCTTATTATAAAATTTGATAAACAATATATCAATTACATTATTGTTTCAACTATTTCTCGTTTTTTTTTTTTAGATTGCTGGAGATGTTACTTTAATAAGGCATGAAGCAAAGCAGCAAGCCCAAATGTTAAAAATTACACTTCAACCATATATCATTAATGTCGATGGAGAGGATCTGCATGAAATATATGTTTGTGTCGATGACATATTATATAAAACAAATACTGCTTTAGAAGCTATTGATGTCTGCTTCAAAGCATTTCAAGTTTTTCATGTAAAATATCCATCAGCTTGCGAACATTTATGGTTGCTAATTCAAAAAGGTATTTATATGTTCGATACTATATATGATGCACAAATACCTCATATACAAAATGTGTTGAGCAAAATTGTTAAGCCCGATGAAAAGAACATAGATACTTCTGATCATTCTGATGCTCACGAATCAGATTAATATTGAATCTTTTGTTTTACATATATGTATAAAGTTCTTTCACAATTTTCGGTTTCTTTAAATTATAGTTAATACTTAATTTCTAAGTTCTTTAATATAAGATTTTTATTATTTCTTTCAAAATGAATTGTTTTTTTTGCGAGAAACAATTTATAACTATGGACCTTGTTATGCAACATATAAGGTTAAAACATAAGTTTATGTTAAATTGTACTGTTACGTGTAAGTTCGACAATTGTAATGATCAGTTTACTAATGTTTATTCTTTACGAAGACACGTTCTCAATAAACATTATATATCAGAAACCAAATTAGCTTCAAGTATAACTTCAAAGCCTATAAATGATACAGTTCTTGCCACAAATGCTTCTGAAATTTCTGATGCGACCTTCAACTATTCCTCATTTTGATCCAAAGTCAAACAATTCTAATGAGAGTCAAAAACAGATGTATAACACGATTGAAACGAATGATTCTGTAAATAATGAAAAGTTTGACATTGACGTTTACCAATCAACTGTTTTTTAAATCGGCTCTTTCTACTGTAGTAAAAATGTATGCTGACTTAACATTAAGTAGAGGAACAATACTTAAAATTACTAAAACTGTAAGTAACATTTACTTAGAAACGTGTATACAAGCTTACAACAGTATTGTGAAAATAATAATGATTTGAATATTTCGTTAAACATGCTAAAAAATGGTTTTGCATTCTTTTAAATCAGAGACAAAAACTTTTAAATATTTGGAACAAATAAATTGTCTTTTTTTGCCTAAAAGTATAATTGTTCGAACATATTTAAGTTTCGGAAAAGTTAGAAAGTTGGCCGAAACAAAGTTTCATTACGGTAAATTAAGTTTGATTCCTTTAGAATCTGTTTTAAAACGTTTTTTGGAACTCCCCAATGTGCTCGATGCAATAGATTCATTTGCTGTAAAATGTAGAACAAGTAAATACTTGCAGTCAGTTTTTCAAGGTCAATTTTGGGAATCTGTATCAAGCGAAACAAGTAAATATATTGAATATATTCTTCCTTTCACAATTTCTTTTGATGATTTGAAATCAACAATCCGTTGGGTTCTCGAAAATGTAAAAATAAACTTGGAGCAGTGTACTGTTGTATTCTAGGTTTGCCACCAGAATACGCGAGTAAATTAGAAAATATATTTTTACTTCAGTTAAATAAATATGAGGACCATAAATTGTTGGGCAATAAAAAAATTTTTATTAACGTTGTAAACAAATTCAAGAGCTTGTGAGTCATGGGATTGTCATAAATAAAAATAATAAAAAAATAAAGATTTTTTTTAATTATGTTACATAGTAGGGGATAACCTAGGTTTAAATACCATTCTTGGGTTTAGTAAAAATTTTAATCAGTCGTATTGTTGTAGAATATGTGTAGCTAATAAAGAACAGATACAACATATGACAGTAGAAAATCCCGAAATTTTAAGGACAGTTGATAATTATTCAGAACATGCTTCTAATCATTCTTTTGGTGTAACAGAAAAATGCATTTTTAATGATATCCCTGGATATCATGTGATAAGCAACGCGTCAGTCGATCCTATGCACGATATAGTTGAAGGCGTTTGTCGCTATGATATGGCTAAAGTTTTGAGCAACCTTATTGATAAATATAAGTTCTTCACTATACAAATATTAAACGAAAGAATTTGTACTGTCAGTTCAAATTGTGATAAAAACGTAACTCCCATTTTAAATATGAAGCAATAAAAAATCAAAAAATTATTCTTTCTGCTTCGGAATGCATTATCTTGTTGATAATTTGGTCATTTTTGTTGGTGATTTAGTCCCCTATAGAAAATCCGATATGGAAACTGTATCTTATGTTGCGTCAATCACTAATATTGTTTTATTCGACATTTATTTCTGACGAAATAATAGAATTTTTTTCATCCACCGTCTCTCAATATTTGAATTTATACTTGGAGCTTTTAAGGGTAGTACACTCAAATTAAACATCATAATTTACTTCATTATGGTCAACTTATGCGTAAATTTGGTCCATTAAAGCATATGTCTTCTATTCGTTTTGAAGGCAAGCATAAAATGTTAAGGATAATAGTAAAGTAGTTACATCGCGCAAAGACCCATCCTATACTTTTGCTCTTAGGCATCAATTGTATCTTTGTAATAGATTTATTAACGACGAAGGTTTTCATTACAAGTGATTAACGGAAGCGATACAATCAAAATTATTTTTAGTTGGAGATTTTGATAACATTAAACACATTCTACCTTCTGAGTTGTTTTATGATTATGATTCAGTTCATGGGTTAGGGTCAATGGTACACTTTACACAATCAATAATATTATAAATATGAGTAATAACTTTAAATTTTTTATTTGCAAATATTAAGTATATATTAGTAAATTCTCTAAAAGAAGTTTATTTTCTATGTCAAACATACTCAAATGTTTGTTATTGTAATCATTTTCAATCATTTGAAGTAAAACAAAGTAACAATTGGGCCATAATACAGCAAAACATACTCGTAGACTATAAGGTTTATACAAAACATTTCTTGTCTAATAACATAAATTATATTCCATGCACATTTCTTTCTTAGTATAAGCTATAAAATTATTACTATGTATGAACGTTTGTACTTAAAGAATATTAATAAAGTGTAATAATTATAGAAAATAAACGCTATAACTTATTTATTTCAAACTGTACCTTTTTTGTACTATAATGACTAATATTGATAGTGATTGATTAATTGTCTATATTATATAAAATTTTGTATATTATTGTTTTATATAATTAATATATAATACATATATTAATTACGACATGTAGAAAGTTCTGTAATAATTAAAATTGACCTTAAATTAATTTTATATTGATTTATCATAATTTATCATAATTTTATATTAATTTATTATTATTTTATATGATTTATCATGATTTAAATTGATTTATATTGATTTCATATGCTTATCAAGGCTGCGTTTCGATATTAACTGCCAGTACTGAAAATCTATAGTGTACGTGACGTAAATTATAGATTTTCAGTACTAACAGTGAATATCGAAACGCAGTCTTAATAAACATATATAAAATTAATATAAATCAATTTAAATCATGATAAATCAATATAAAATTATGATAAGTATGATAAATCAATATAAAATTAATTTGAAGTCAATTTTAATTATTTTAGAGATAATAATGTATTAATTTTAATAAATATTTATTAAGTTTATGAAATATTTATCGAAAACCATCTTACTATTTTGTGTAATAAATCAAACATTAATTTGAAAGGAGATAATGCTTTTTATTTTTAGATTTCGGATGCTCAGTTTTAAGCAAATATTAAGTCCATTAAAGTCTATGCCAGAGTTTTTCATAAAACGATTAATTGAATTTAAGTTAATATTTTGTTACTAAAACAACCGTTTCTGAAGATTTAATTTGTGAATAGTTCAAATTAAA
>JASTWK010000864.1:0-71085 GCA_030770225.1 Temnothorax unifasciatus
CTCTCTCTCTCTCTCTCTCTCTCCTCTCTCTCTCTCTCTCTCTCTCTCTCTCTCTATTGAGATATTATTTATTTCTTTATAATATAAATGATTGAAAAAGATATGCGTAAGAATGTTTTTTACTATGTTGTGTACGTTGATAATCATATTGTTTACAATTTATCTTTTGCCTATGTTTTCGATAGTAAATTCTTTGTTTAATTTTTAGATTAAACTTAAGCTCAAAATTTATTTCCAATTCTTTTGAATCATTTCGACCTGAATATATTAAAATAAAATTCCTCTTTTATTTTTATCTTTATAACTGCTTTTGCTTTTCAATACATTAAAAAAAAACAAGTTTACCGAGAACGTGAGATAACAAGTTAAACACATGTGCGTGAAGTCTTATATGATATTCTAATATGACAGACTGAAGAAGCTTTATTGCCGAGCGATACAAGAGTCTCATAGGCACTTTAATCATGTCTGAATGAGATTAAGATAATCTTCGTAAGATTCTTTAAATAGCACCTTTTGTGCGCTACCTGCGTAAGCTTCGTTTAATTATCCAATTATCTAATAATAAAGTTAAATCATGACGCACGTAAACCTGTCAATGGATCGGACTGGGGCTGAAATTACCTACGTCACGAGAACAGGTGAAAAATAAATCTTTCGCAAGGAAATCATACAGTAATTACAGATTTGCGACGTGCGTACGAGAAACGTTTGCGCACGTTCCGTTGATTATCCCGCAAACGCGCCTAGGTTACCCGCGCGATCTTCTGATTCCAAGTATGTGGTACATATTGACGTCACACGATGCCAACTTTCCCTTGCAAGAATAAAACCATTGCGCAAAGTGATATTTTAACATAAGCAATTTGCATTAAACAAAAGCAATATTTTACACTAATTTAATTTAACGGCAAAATTAACGTTTCATTATTTAATTTTGTATTATTTACATCGAAAATACACTCTAATCTCTTAAAAAATGGAAACTGTATAACTCCCCTCCCTCCCCCCCCCCAAAGCATAACTTAATTGTGATGCTTTTGCAATTGTAATGTCGATTATTTAATGAATAACGAAGTATAGTTATGCGCGCATTATTTGTTCCTCACTCATGATAAATAATTTACTTAAAAATAATTGTTTTAATAACGAAAATCTATAACATAACATATTTCTAATCAGTCGATCGATCAAAATTTCTAAATAATTTACATAATATATTTACGTTAGACGTTACATTTTGAGTAACATGCATCACTATTTGAAAATAATCGACACATTTCGATATTAATAGATATAGGTTTTATATTTAATAAGCTATTTTTAAAAAGTAGTAAAAAAGAGATTATAAGAGAAGACCTACAAAATATTGAGTGATAGAGGAGTAATATACATTGTGTTTGGTTTAAGTATATACCCTCAGTTATTTTTTTAAATAATAGAATTATAAAAAATTTTTCTAATAAAAATTATTTTATTGAAAAAGACCTATATATAATGACTTAATTAAACAAAAGTTTTTAGTTATTTTTTTAAATATTTTTAATAATAGTTTTATTTTTTTTAATCAAATCTATTTTATTACAATCTTTTTTTATAAGGTATTTTATGACAAATTTAATAATGTGCAATAAAATATGATTTTTGGTAACTGTTTATAAAATATTGTCATTTGTGTTGCTATTATTACATATACAATTAATCGTTTGTTTTTATCATATATACATAGGCACACAAACTCGAGACAAGCGTGTTACGATTTTATCCTTCGAAGATTTATGTGAAACTTTTAATGACAAATAAAATTATTCACACTTATTATTATAATATTTTTAATATTTAAACTGTAAAGGTACATAATCCCTGTTGTGACAGCTGTTCACGGAATAAACATATAGCATTCAGTGATAACAGCGATCAGCCTCGCAGAAAAGGAGCAACAAAGGAAATTTGATAGGGGCGGATAAAACTTTCAAAACAAAGATGGAGTAAATTTACAATTTATAAGATGCACCCTCTACACTTACAGTAGACACTTATTTTTTTATGACCTCGCGTTTAATTATAGAAAGCTATTTCCCAGTCTCTCTCTCTCTCTCTCTCTCTCTCTCTCTCTCTCTCTCTCTCTCTCCCTCCGCCCTCCCCCTTTTAATTTGGAAATCATATTGTCATATTGAAGTACGTTTGGCATGATGATATTGCGAAAACAGCATTCGACTGGGAACCGCAGAAGGATCCGGATCTCGTGAAACGGAAATGTTATCTGACTCCAACGATTCTAGTGTCTTGCGTGCACGAGCGCTCCGCCCGGTGACCTCATTTACTCGCAACGAAAAGATATTCTTATCGCCCGTGTGTCTCGCACAACGTGCGTGAACGAATGGCTTTAAGTCCGGCCCGTTCCCTTTCCCCGCTAGATATCTTTCGATCTTCTTTGTTGCTTGTTGCTTTGCTTTGTAAGTAAATCGCTCTACGCCCGACGCGTGATACCCGACAATTCCCGATAAACGATCGTATTAATAGCTGATTTTAACTTCCTGCTGCGGTTTCTTCATATAGAATATGATTAAGCTTAACATATGTGTTAAGTCCGCCTTGAAAAGCGAACATGAGATTGATGTCATCCCAAAGGTATAATAGATAGATGCGAGCAAACGAGCTTTCAATTTAATTTGATGTTTCTTTCAATCTACTTAATTCGGTATTCGTCATTACTCGTCTAAATAAGCTGAAAAATGTGCAATTATTACATTAATTAGTTGCATTAATTTATATAAAAATATATAGAATGATTCTAAAACCACTAAGAATCTTTTTAATTATATGCTTCGTTGACATTTGATTTTAATTTAAAATTTATTTCACTTTAGGATAAGAAAAATAAAAAGAATCGTTATTTACATGCAACGTTCTTATATTTTCGTAGTTAATCTTGAATTGACACTAGAATTTTGTTAAAGTTTCCAGTTAAAACTAATTAAAGCTAATTAAAGGTTGTAACTCCAACATTTCTTAGTTTTTTATTTTCTTGAAGTTTAACTTCAGAAAAATTTAGTCTCAATCGTTAAACTCTGTAAGAAAATCATTATTTACTACAATACGTAAAATAAAAATTATTTTAAAAATAGCCAGCAAATAAATCTCAATAATGCTCACATATATAATGCTTAAAATTAATATTAGAAAACTTTAATAATCATATCTGCAATATTTCTCTGTTCAAAAGATCGTATTATTTATTATTTATCACATATTTATCAACATTTTTAACGTTAACTCATATTAGCGCGTCGATGATTCTATATAATTATTCCGCACATATAATTTATTCAATAATGACAATAGTTAACATATATATCGATACGTATTGTTTTGTAAATGTTATTCCGAATAAATTACTACCGCAGTCCATGACATTGATGATTCCTCTAACAACAAGTGCGCTCTCTGTTTACGTCTATTTACGGTTGATAACAATCGCTGGCTAGCCAAGCGAGAAAACCGTGACTAATTTAGCTCGCGGATATCGTAACCGGCTCAATCTCCGAGCGCAAATAATCGGACCGGTCGGCCTTCCTCGGAAGTGGTTCCGCGATGATGCGATATACCAGTGCGAGAAAAAAAAGAGGAAGCACGAGATGAAAGGGGGAAGAAAGAAAAGAATGATGCTCGTTCACTTTGTGACACGATCAGGACAGATTTTGCGAACGAACGACAGGCGTTTTCGACAAGTTAACAAAGAAAAAGGACGCAAATAAAATTAATAATAAGAATAAATTTAGCTAGACTAGACAACGCAGTTATAGTGCGATAGTCAGTGAACAGCGTCGGCAGAAATAAACCGTCTCGATGAGTCAGAAAATCCTCCTTCGTCTCATCGTTCACCGGACTCTTCTTTATATTTATTGTAAAGCAGATGCACGGCATCCGATGCCGACGCTCGAACGAAATGTTGGTCAACGCACCTAATAAGCGCTCGAGCGCTCGAGAGATACGCGTTATCGTCCGTCAATCTGGAAATGATAAGGCCGACCGTCTGCTCGCGAGAAACAAAATCAAATTCCTAAACCTACGGTAATGTAAAACGAATGAATGAAGTTAAAGGCATGGCAATGACGCGAATTGTCTGCGAAGTTTTCATTGAGGATACAATGGTCATTACTCCTCGTACCTCATTCGCTTATTTTATCGATTAGCTTGATACCCGTACTTCACTACGGTATGCGAAGAATTTTATGAATCATCCCCCCCTCCCCCAAATCCTTGATTTGCCCCTTTAAGGGTTGATTAGGGTAAAATCCTGAGTTATGTTTTTAAGCATTTGTATGGGTTACCTTTGTAAGCAAAAACCAAGTCGATATCTCATCGGGCCTAAGAGATATTGAGGAATCCATGAAAACACATTTTACCCTTTTTCACCACCTTAAGGGTCGAATTTCTAAAAATTTCTTCTTAGTGGGTGCTTACGCCATGAAAGGAATATACTCCTTAAATTTCATGTTTCTAGGGCTTGATAAGTCAGTCAGGACATTTGTTTTTATATATAATATATAGATATATTTGCGTTGTTGGTTTATAATCAGTTGCGTTGTTTCTCTGACTTGCGGCGCGTCTACTACGTCTCACTTTAAAAATTCCAAAAATAAATCTCTTGCGATATTATTCTTGTAATTTGTTTTTTCAATTATCCGATACTTCTGTTGTACTTTTATTGTAAGACTGATAATTAAACGCTTTTTTGATTATCATTGTATATATATTGTACTTATATATATCAGCACTTTTCCTACCGTATCTGTGTAAACGTTATTGCGCGTGACACGAGGCACGACCGTGTCTCTTGATTTTCCTACGATATCTGTGTAAATATATATATTATCTGTAAACACTCGTGTGTGTATGTGTATGTGTGTATATCTGTGAGAATACATTGGTATCATCAATATCTTTCGGCGGCTTCGACGTGCACCCTGGAATTCATGCCTTGCGCAACGTTAGAATATTTTTTACGTTTATAAATTAAATCTTCGTTTGAAATCATTTTAATTTAATATCGATTTGTTGTTATTTTGTTCCGAATTTGAACGTAAAAGCAAATTTTACGCTACAAAAGACACCGCCGTCATTTCTATGCAGTCAAAACATTGTCATCTCTTTTTTAATGTTGAATCATAAATTCGTTATACATTCGATTAATTAATATTTATATTTAATTAATATTACAAGAATACAAAGTTGTCGAACGGTTTGTTCGCACAGAATGCATGCAATATCGTTAGTTATAGAAACCGTATAGATTTTCTTTATTGCTAGCTGCCATAAACAATTCGTAAATATTATGCGCAAGCAACATGGAATCGTTAAAATAAAGAGCGAATGCATACTCGTTAACTACGCAGAAATCCTGACGCGTAAAGCTAAAAATAAAAACAAAAACTAGCGGAAACCGGAGATAGGACACAGTCGTAAAATATGCATTAAAATTAATGCATGTTTTACTACGATGCATAGTACGCCTCGAGGGAATACATGTATTGTATATTTAGTGGGTGAGAGAAATATGCTAGTGAGAAATACAATGAAATATGCGCACGCGACGCAAGCGAGTGTATCTGAAGAACGACACGAATGACGATGACATCATCGACAACGCATGCGCTTGAATGGTAGATCCGAACCATGACCGTACCCTCGCGTACACACGACGAACGGGAATTCGTTAATTCTCGCGATAAGAACGTAATTTAACACTTTAACTAACAGAGTCCTTTTGTTTCAATTTTATCCCTTTTTTTTTCGTAACTTTGAATTTCTAAGCATAGTATATACATGTTTTTTGAAATTTCAAAAGCTTCTTGAAATAATTAACTGATGTAACACGACTGTTTCTTTTGATTTTATTATTACCTTATCTATCGACAATCTCTTTGGCAACATGACTTACTATCTCGATATTTTACAAAAGTTTCACTCTGACGTTCTTTGGACTCTTTGGACTATGATCATTAGCCAATTCTCATTCGGACTTCAAACTTCGTGTGAAGTATATATTATTTTTAGATCAAACTTGAGGTAATTAGCTCGTCGGAGAATGTCAGATTTTTCTTTTGCTTTTATTGAATATTGCATCGCTGAAGATGATTTGAAGCAGACCCGAAAAATTCGATATTTAACTATATATTTTATTGCTAATTAAAGAATATTCTGTACAAATAATTTATACTTCTATACAAATAACTTACGCACTGATAACCGTATTGTTGTACTCTTTCAATGTTTCTTTGATTTGTTTATAGCTTCTCGAATGTCGCCCGACCTATGCGGCGTACATACAATTCATCGCGTGTCCTCGTGATATTATCTGTTAGTTGTATATCTATATTTCTGGATCTTTATTATATTAAATAACGCGAGATATTATCTCCTCTCAAGTATATTTCGCTTAACGATGACTTCACGAGAGAGATATTACTTCGAGAGAGAAGGATTTTTATTAATAAGGATAGAACTTTTCGAATTTTTTCTATATCGAATTAAACACTAATTCATATGTTAGTAGATAGTAGGTAGTAGTTTATTTTAACAGGTATGATAATATTACCGCATATTTAACAATATAATATTATGCTTTATCAATGTATATGTAAACTGCATTATATAAAATACTTTGTAAACATTATATTTAAAATTGTACTTAAAAAACGTACGTATCAATAATTCATCAGTTGTAGAAGAAAGAAAGAAAATGCTTGCATAAGAGAAAGCGTAACGATATTAATAATAAAGAAATTTGAATATTATACTACAACTACTAAATAGCACACCGGAATATCCAAAGATATCCAAACATCCGCAATGAAAATCGGTCGACATTTAAAAAGTTCAGAGCAATCTTAACGTGTTTGGAAAAAAACACGTACATACACTCGACGAGCTTATAAACTCAAAATTACGTAACGGCAAAGAACTTGATAAAGAAAAATAGTCTGAGCACGATAACGGTTATCACCGATACGATGCGGTACTCTGATACGGTGCAGCCGTCTAAATGTACATACGTAGGGGAGTTTCATTTTATTGCGACATTCCAAAACAAGGTTACGTGCTCGTCGCGCTCGATATGTAACGATATATACGCCGAAAACACAAATACCTCGAGTCGTACACCTGGTACTACGATCGCACGTAGCTACGTTACTGGGGGGGCCGCCGGCCGCGCGAGAGAGCGATGACGCGGAGCGACGAGCGTCGCGTCGCGACGCGTCGGGTTGCGTCGGTCGCGTTGCGTCGCGGTCCGCGTCGGGTCGTCGGCACGCGTTCGCTGATCGCTCGAGCCGCCTGCCGCGCGCAGTCGTGCGCGCGTATCGCTCGGGACCGGGCGCGTCTTTGAGGATTCAGCATCGAATCGTGTCGCGCGACCGCTCGCACGCGAGAGGCACGGCACGGCACGAGGGAAGGGGTGGCGCGGGGGCCGTTTCTTATTTTTTTTTCCCCGCGAATCAGCCGCGAAACTCCGCGAGAGGTTGCGCGACGGCCTTGACGGGCACGCGCGTCGGGAAATACGCGGGCGATTAGAATAGATACGAAGATTAGAGCGGCCGGGCGCGGAAATCCCAGAAAAAGAATCAGCGGTTTCCTCGGTTTCTCGGTGTTGACGCGAGAAGCGAGAGGAGAGAGAGAGAGAGAGAAAGAGAAAAAGAAGAAAGGAAGAAACCGCGAAGATAGCCGCTGCCCGCTACTGCGACGCGGCGCGATGCCGCGCGATGCCGCGCGCTGCCGGGCCGACAAAAGTCGCGGCCGCAGATAAGGATCCCGCGAGTGTTCGCTCGATATTGGAGCCGCGCGACGACGTAGCGCCGAAGGTCGTCGGCGACGTTACAGCGACACGCATGATCTGACTGACTCCGGATCAGGAGCACGCGGGAGTGTTTTTCGGCCACGTTGCGTTGGTGCGTGCGTGCGTGCGCGTGTGTGTGTGCGTGCGAGAGACTGGATCGTTCGCAGAATCGCAAACGAGTCTCTATCTTTCTCTTTCTCTCGCCGAGATCTTGGTGGAGACTAGTCGTTTATTATTATCGCGCTATACGACGATCCGTTCTCCAGTCGCTGGTGCCGAGAGAAAAACTGAATTGAAGCAACGTGTGTGTGTGTGTGTGTGTGTGTGCGCGCGCGCTTGTATCTTCAGTCCAGATCATTGATATAACTCTAAAAGGTTGTCAAGATTGTTAATGCGGGTACATGTGCCTGAGGGAAAGGCGCTCGCCCTACTTTTCCCGGGATAAACCCTAATTGGATGCAACGTGACGCGGAAGTGACGGTGTACACTGATCGCGAGGAGAGCGGTGGAAATCGAAAATCTGAGGCGGAGAACGGGGAAGCACTTGGGTGGGACGTGCGGCGAAGAGGCCGAGATATGGAAACGACGTGAAGCGTCGAATATCGCGTGTCGATAAGATCGCGGAGTCGATCGCCTCGAGATCGGCGCAGAAGCGGACAATCGCGCTCTCGGAGCACCTTTGCGAGTGGAGGCTTGATGAAATGCGAATTTTCTGACGCGGTGTTACGTCGACGCGCGACTCACGTGGCGATATCGAGAGCGGAGCGTCGAGACGACTCTCGTGAAAGCGATCTGTCTTCGCGATTGCGAAGCCAGCGAGTCAGCGTTATTCGGAGAAAACGCATGAGGTAATTAATTACCCTATATATTACGCTACGCGACGCGATTTTGTCCGAGCAATTTAATCGACTAGATTCCCAAGTCTCTCGTTGTATTTACAAATGTATCAGTTTATTATAATTTTTAAAAAAATGAAAAAAATAAAGACTGAAATGAATTTCGTGTATCGCCTTTATAGACAATCATGAATAATTATAATTAGGCAAAAACTTTTTAGCATTTATGCAAATAACATTTTGAAGTTCTATAAAGTATTGTTAGAGATAATTGTTATTATATTTATTTATGCACATATGAGATTAAAAAAGTTATTCTGTAAAACAGTTTCGCCATATCGATAAGTATTTGTTTATTCTACCACTTGTAATATCTTTTAAAAAAGCCTGCTATATGTAAATTGCTAAAGCAGCTTAATTAATTATCTCATCCGACCAACTCGGATTTAAAAACTGTCATGGAACTAAATTAATTCTCTTTTAGATCTTTCAGATCTTTTTATATAGATTGTACAGTCGCACAGTCGTTTACAGTTTGAAATATTCGTCTGCGATATAGCTTTTTAAAAACTAAAGATAGCGGAGAATAATATTTTCTTATCTATTTACGTCTTTGAAGTACAGTTCTTAGAAAACACTTCATTATCTATCGTGTTATTGTATTCCAAAGTTGTTCATGAAGAGAAAATGTATATGTACGCTTTTGAGCTTGGAGTTGTTTCTCTCGCGATTTTGTTGAATTTTTACAGCGAACTTCATTATTACGCACGATCATGCATGTGTGCGTCTGTCATGTACGAATGCGTGCGAGCTGCGGACGCGTGGTTGACGATCGCGTGTCCGCGGGCGGAGCTTATCCCGATATATTGAATTAACACGATTACTCAGAACCGTATCAATTTTCTTAACTGCTTAATTGCTTTTAAAATGCGTGTCCGTTTCTCGCGACGCCCGGCCGGCCCTCCAGTGATCGTGCATTCACTTTAGAGTTACGAATCCGAGAAGGTAAAATCGAGAACGGAACATTTCATCTGAAAATTGAACCTTCACTTCCATTTAAAATCTAGAAGTCTTGAAACTTTTTGGAAAAAGTAAAGTTGCGAAATCACGATTTTAATTAGCTCATTTCGTTGAAGACTTATTTGAATATGATTGTCATTGTGTTTGCTTTCGAGCCAATTTTATAATCAGGTTTTTTTTTTCATTCGACGCGGAGTTAAGCTTTATTGAGAAAAATTTGTTAATCAAATTCTTAAACGGTCTACCTGGTCGCAACCTTCGATCGAAGATTTCACAATGAATTTAAAATCGAACGTGAATATCGAATGAATTGGATTATAAGTCGAAAAATGTAACCAGCTTAGCGAGATTTGAAAGTAATTGTATTTAACGATGCACTCTTTTGTCGATGGCAATTACAGTAGACCCCCGTAAACGGGTTTATATAACACGCATTTTTAATATTCATTTTACATTTCTCATAATAATTATATATAACGGTGCGTGTCCACCTGCGAGTAAAAACTCTCGAGAGCTACTATCGAGAGTTTTTACTCGCAGGTGGACACGCACCATAAGGATTCATATAACACGGAACGCACTCCCCGTATTATACGGGGGTCCACTGTATTTGTGAATTAATCCTATAATGCTTGGATAAAGATAGTGAGCATTATTAATTAAAAGATCTTTTAATACATTACTTTGATGTATAAGTTCTCCGAATTGTTTACTTCGGCTAGCACAATTGATGAATAACGAACCTCCATTTGATTTCCGCTATTCAAAGTGAAATTAGTTCAATGACCGAATAGATCAATCAATTAAATCGTCATTTCTGAATCACAAGTTGGATTCTTTGAACGTAGTACTTTTATTGTTGCTGCTTGAAGTGCACGTAACTTTCAGCTTTCTTGCTATACATCACTGCACTATACTTACTATTTTCAACGTAACATATTTTTATAAAAGTTTCTATAAAAATTCCTTGATATTATGCATCTCCATTATGCGTTTGAAGAGACTAATTGAGATCCTAGAACGATAATAAACGGCTATCAGTCTATTTATCTGTATGTAACATTGTCACACCTGAGGCAGTCACGCGTTGCTGTGTATGGCGCATTATATTATTACCTTGAGACATTACCTTGAGGCATACATCATGATAATCTTATATAATTAAATTAATTATATAAATTAATTAAATTTGCGTGTTGAAATTTTTTAATACACTTAATAAGTCTATTATTTCAAAGACTAAATTTAATTAAACTCCACTCAGCTTTTAAAATGTAAAAATTTATTTCCAATTTCCATGTTTCTACAAATATGGATCAAATATGAAGATTTGCTGGCTTGTTGTTTAAAACATTACAAAAAATTATTTAATATTAAAAACTAATATATATTTATATTAACATTTTTTCTTGAATGTACATACAGGTAAAGTTCCATGATGCATTACTGAAATAAGATTTTTTATAAAAGCATATTGCGTAATAATCTTTGTGTGTGTATATATATACATACATACATACACATATATATATATATATATATATATAGACAAAGATTATTACGCAATATGCTTTTATAAAAAATATATATATATATTATATATTTAAAAATATACGAACAAGGAAATTATTAATAATAGTAATTAAATAGTAAAATAATCAGAACTTTATTTTGCATGTAACAAACGTTATGATCCATGTCGTAGAAATCGATTATTAAATGATGATAATACAATTTTTGTTGTCTCGGGAACGTAGGTTATCACGAAGTTTTTAACGACCTCTACACTTCAAATGTACTCATGACTTCTTCATGATGTTTTGCAAAATTTTCCATACTTTTATCAGCAAACATTATTATTAATTGAAGTAAGAATAAGACTTCTTGATCTGGTTCGTGGATTCTGGGGAAAGTTTATGCAAGCGTATGCGTGTATTTTCTGTCAAACAATATGTGATGTTATACGTTAACACACATACGCTTACGTTTACAACAACTAACGAGCGATAAAACTGTCAGCAACAAAATACATCATACTCCTAGATATCAACGCGTATAACAATGGAATACATATAACAATGAAGAAAGCCATATTTTATAGCTGATGATAGCGCATTTAACCGCCAAACACTTTCCGGCAATGATTAAAACAATTAACATACCGCGAATTATTATATAGAAAAAAGCTTTTCTGTGCTGTGAGAATAAACTGCTTTATCACGTAATAATGCAATTATGAAAAATTGATTTATTATTAAAAAATACTTATTATTCTGAAAAATGTTAAATAACTTTTGCTGTAGCATATTTTTATTGTTAATTCTGAGTTAACATGCATTTACGCATACAAATTATCTATATTAATCTTACAATCAGATCATGAATGTTTTCAAGATGGAACTTGAATTAATTATACTTATGTTGGATTAATTTTATGATATTCATGTAGTTGAACAATGAAAATTAATTTAACAATAAGTAGCTTTAAATGATATCGAATACTTGGTTCTTTTTCTAAAGCGCGCGTCTGTAGTGTCTAGTAAATTAAATTTTATAAATATATAATAATACTTACTTATATATATACTTTTTTAAAGATTAATGAAAGAATAAATTGTGTAATAAGTAGACAAAAATGTACATTTTGAATTGAAGTAATATTTTTATAAGAGTCTTACATAATTTTTACATTTAATAATAGATTTATAAAAATCTGTCAATATTTCAACTATCCTATAAAATTTACTTTTGCTATTATTTATTTCACAGATTCACATTAGAACGAAGTTTCTGAGATCAAGAAGACATTAACTGAAGAATTAAACGTGCAGAAGAAACGCGTAAAGATAGACGCCTTTATTAATTCTCTCTTTGAGCAGTATATTACTTAAGATTAAGAGAAATCCAGGCAGCACACCATGGCCAATTCCGCCCAAATTACGTCGATCCGAATCGAGTTGAGGCTGCAACCCGTCACGATTCCAGACTGTTCATCCGTGAGCTCTTTGGAGGAGGATTGCGGATCAACCGAGTCCGAGGATATGTCTATTAGCCCGGACACGTCTTGCCGCTCAAGCGCGGACGCGGACAAAAATTTTGACCTCGACGAGGACTTCCGCGAGAAACTAACCAAAGATATAATCGAAAAGTTCGAGAATCTGCAGCTTGCGCTTAACAAAGATACCAACGAGAACATTGGTATCGACAGGACGCGCCGCATCAGTAGCGAAAAAGTGGACAACATAGAGTATCGGGACAGTTGCAAGTCGCAAACGGGCCATCGTGCTAATAATGAGGACATAAACAACAACGAAGACAATGTCACGGATGATGACAATGAAAGTTGCCTGCCGCTTAACATACACGATGACACCGGTGATAAGAAGCGTCACTCTTTGTACGATGAGAATTCCTTGGACGACGATTCGGAAACCGAACAGGCGGAACGACAGGAGGAGCATGAGGACTCTGACGATTCTGATTTGATCGAACGAGGACCGATTAAGCCCAGTAATGTCCAATCCCCTCGGGAACACCCATACTCCATGATAAGCTGGCTGTCGCGTGAAAACAATGACGCGCTGGACTACGACAAGACGGCCGAACAGATCCTGAGGATTAAGGATTATAGCGAGAAACTGAATCCCTGCTTGGATCAGTTGTCGGATTCGAGCCGAAATCAGGCATCGATCGGAGCGATGGGTCTGACGATGAATATTAGCTGGACCGGAGAAAATAACAACGATATCTTTCATAACGGAGATACTGGAAACGATGTAAGTTTTGTTAAATTATCTTTCGGGGATATTGTGCTAAACGATGACGTTTTTACGAGATTATACACGGTTCTCGTAAAGGTGTCATTATATAGCGTGTTGAAAGTTGTGCGGTGTGACTCGAATTTAAACGCGTTCTTCACATTTTACACAAAAGTTTCTCAAAAAGAACATAAGAAAAAAATACTATTTTTAAATAAAAATATATCTTTGCTTTGCCAATCTATTTTTTGTATAAACACACTCTATTGATAAAAAATGTATGCCTGCAAAAAATTAGTGCTATATATATATAGAACGCTATTTGAATGTATTGGTCTGGATATTTCGAATAGTCGGGGAACAGCTACGCATATTGTTATGTTAATTTCCTCAATTTATCTTTATGAGAAAAAAATCTTCTGATTATATACGTGCATATTAGGAATAAAGAAAGTAAATTAAAAATTTAATAAATATTCTTCCCTTATGTATATCGTTAGCAATTACATAATTACTCGGCTGATAAGGGAAAGGTCGCACGCGTGTCGATGACCGAGACTATCGGCGTCGAGGTAACATAATACGACGCAAAAAAAAAAAAGGTCTCCACGATTCCCGCTCTGTGAGGAAGGATTTAATCTTATTTCAGACCGCGGCACTTCCTTCCATCGTCGTCGACGAGGGAGAGGACTTGATGGACATTCTGTCGCGTAGCGACTTACAAGCCGCGCGGGTGCTCTCAGACTCCGGCAGTCACTCAATTCCTTCACCAGGCGCGAAAACCTGGTCCGATTCCCCGGCTAGCAGCTACAACTACGTCATCTCGAGGTCGAACAGTCGGGCGTCGAGTCGCGCCCAGTCGCCGGGCTCTGCTACGAACTTGGAGTCGCCGCAGATGCATGTCAACATTATTGGCAGCCCGCTCGGTTCGCCGCAGGTAAGTCCCGCGATAATCTGCATAAATGTATGAGGAGCGTGCATAAGTAGCACTTCGACGAGTCCCGCATGCCTGGATAAAGTGAAACGAGGCGCTGAAGTCTTGCGCGAGCGAGACTGCAGGGTTTAGCCACACTCCGAAAATATGTAATATCATGCCCACGTGGAAGATTAAGCTGAATTTGATTAAATACAGTCGCAAATTAAAATGCAGCGCAGCTTGTTTATTTTGCCACATTAGGTCACGGTATCAGCTCGTCCGATTTATCTCGAGGCTAACAAGTAAGCCGTGACTATACATTTTTATGGACAATACTTTTACGTGTTGAATAGATTACCCTTTTGTGATGTTACTTGCACGATATTTCTTTCGTCTATTATATCAATTTATTTAAGTTATTTGATTACAATATTATAATTATGTCACATATGTTAGAATTTATTTCTTGGACACACATATGTGCAACTTACCTGTTCACTTATCATGACATATCGAAAATGCTATAAAAATTAATGAATATGTGTACATACACACTAAATCCATAATAAGAGGTTCAAATACTTAACTGTCCAACCGATGCCTAAGTCGCATCCATAAAACACCTTTTATCGCGGTTTGACAAGCCTTATAAAATATTCAAACAGCTATCTGACAGCTTGTATAAGTTTTAGTAGCTACTTGTTCCGCTGCGACCTGATATAAATACGAAACAAATTGACGACCGGTAGTACAATTAACCAGACGCTTCCTTTTGCAGGTCGCATCGTCGTATCGGGTGCCGCGAGCGTTGTCCTCCTCGTCCTCGTCCAACCAGTCTTACAGCGACGTGTCCAGCCCGTCGAATTACCAGACGCCCCTAAATTATCAGAACGAGGAACAGCTTGGCGAATCCTTATCCGGTTGGAAAGGCGTCTACGATTCCTCGGGATCGTCAACAGTAACGATCGTCAACAGTAACGACACTATTGATTTGCTCCAGCTTGTAGAGCAGGTCATAGAGGAGGACAAGCAGAGCAAGACGTTGAAGGAGCCGCAGGTTGCCTCAAACGCCCCTTCCTTCTCGTCGGCCTACAACGACCAGTGCGTATCCGTGCGAACGTTGAGGAGTGATCTGAATCCCGCATCACGCGAGTGCCCCGCGAGCGGCATGCGAAGCGAGAAGCTGGAGGCTTGCTTGGGCGTACTCAACGCGAACTCCATCCAGATCGGCGGTCTGCCCATCGACGGCAGTCTCGTGTCGGTCTACGCGAGCAAGGGAAACACCGGCGGATGCGCGATCGTGAATCGTGCGGTGAACGGGCACTCGGCAGATATGGAGCCGAGATATTACGAGCCGAACGTGAAGAACGGTGGCCAGGTCAACATTGTGCCGCAGCACGACGCGAACACCCTGCACGAGATCGGACTGGCCAATGAGACATCCGCAAAGACTTCTGAACAGAATTTGCGCGCGTCGCAGGAGAAGTACACGATGTTCCATGCCGCTGGTGGAGAGAAGAGATACGACCAGCCGCCGTCGATGTTTGTACCTAGCGACTATGAGATACCAACGATGGTCTCCTCATTTGTACCTCCACAGAGGTAAACTTGATAAAGTTATTGCGACGACGCATGATGTAAAAATGAAGTAAATGAGTGAAAGAGATGACGGTGATTCGAAAAAATTGGTTGATATTTAAACGTAAATCAATGTTTGAAATACTTCATAATATTGGCAAAGAAAGTGATTATTTTTTGAAATAATACCTCTCATCTCTTAGAGATACAATTAGAGTTTCAGCTACGCTCCATACACTTAAATATGTTTTAATCGCATATTTTATCATTGCGCTGATGTTGCTCGCAAGAGTGAAAAAAAATACGTGTTCTTTATTTTCACGAAGTTATGTAATCAAAATTAATGGCAGATATCGCAATGAAACGAACGATAACGAGAAGTATTGCAATAAATCAACTGTTTAAGTTTTCAATGGCATATTTATGCTCCCGGTACCTTCGGGCGATCGGAAAATACGAGTTTAATTATAAATCAGCAATCTAAATGCACACACATATTATGTATATTACAACTAATGGTAAACATTTTTTTGTTAAGTTTGATTGCTCAGTATGATTTTAATTTGCACTTAAGTAAACCGTCTTTTTAAATCAAGTCGTAATACGAAGTTTTGAATGTCGTCGTTTTTACGCTACTCGTGTTAAAATAATCATCATCGCTTTCGCGCGAATAAGTGATAAGAAATGTGGTTAACGACCCGATTTGCTTCGGCAGGAACTCGAATCGAGACATAATACCGTGGCCTTCGCTGAATTTGCCATCTGTAAGAGCGAGCGAGAGGCTGAAGGAAGGATTGCATCCTAAGGAAGTGGAAAGAGCAATGAGTAATCTGCTGAAGAAATCCATAGAGGAACTAGCGGCCACGGACGAGGATGGTGACACGTAAGTAACGTGCTCCACTTTGTATGTAAATGTACGTGTAGAGCGCATTAAAAAGAAAAAGCGTACCATCATACCGCGTTTATTTAAATACATTAACTGATACTGTCAAATCTTCTTCCAATGCAGCAGTGTTGCATATGCAGTTGGATAATAAAAGCTAATTACAGTCTGACGTTTGAAAAGTAAACAAAAAAGTGACAATAAAAGCCACCTTTTTCCGAATTTTCTTTCTGACCGCGTGCTAAATTATGACTTTTGCGTGTGATAGAGCACTGATGTGCCTGGTGGGTAATCCAGAGGAGTTAACAAAGAAGAAAGCTTATTTGGTGCCATTGGTTGAGAGATTGGGCAACCTGCCGGGTGCTCTATCAATGGTGAATAATCGCAACGAGGACGCTTTGTACTTGGCCGCCATGAATTGCCCGGAAATGCCGTACGTCACCGGATATCTGGCCGCCGCAATGCTGCAGAAAGGGATCGATATCAATAAAAAATTATATCATATGCGCGTGAGTTTTCTCATAATTGTTTTACTGCAAAATTCGTATGCTTTATTAACTCGCCCTAACGCGAATCGGTCGCGCGTTTGCGCTTTAATCGGACACTTATTACAATCACAGATGAGTTTGGACGAAATAATTCCGATTAGGTAGAAAAGGTTCTCTCTTATCTATCGCGCACGATTATTCATTACTAAATACATTTCCAAATACATTTACGATTAATTGCGCATAATTACTGAATAATCGCGCGACACATGATGATCGCATTGAAAAAAGAACAAGCGTAATTAACGCGGTTTAACACACGTTAAAGATAATTTTACAGGCGATGGCGAATTTTCTGATACTATCGTTTCCGTTATTTCAGGGTGACACGCTGATACACTCGGTCGCGGCACGCGGCGATTCCCACGGGGAGATCTTGGCGGAACTGCTAGCGTTGAAGACGGTGCAAGGGAAGCCTGTGTTCGATCTATTGAGGCGCAACAACGATGGTTAGTTAAACGGGAACAAAGTTAAAGAGCACGAAATTACACAGAGGTCCGATTCCGGAGATAGGGAAATAAGAACGCGTGTGTGCGTTTCAGGGAGAACCGCTCTTCACGTCGCAGTCGAATCGCACGATCCCACCGGAAGGGGCGTCAAGTCCCTGGCCACGACGCGTCTTCTCTTGCAGAACGGCGCAAATATCCTGATGAAAGAGAGAGAGAACAAGTGTGGCGACACCGCTTTACATATGGCAGCCTCATTGAGTTGCGATCCAGCACTAGTGAAGGTAATCCATCTGAGGGATTTCCCGGCTTCGCGCGTTAGTTATCCGTGAAATCGCGAAGATACCCGCATAATAATCAGCTTATTGTATTGCTGACAAAGTGATATTTATACGTTCTGCCTCTTGGAATTAAGAAGAAACATTGTCGATATATTCGAGAAACGAATTGCGATTTTCTTGTAAATAAGAGAAGATAAACCGAGAATAACAGTAAACTGTTTTGATACAGTGATATTATCATTAAATAATTTTTTAATTGTTCAATCCTAGGAGATTTTTCTAAATTAATGCTGACGCGCGTTAATAGATTTGTCTTTTAATTAATTTTAAGAGAAATTTAATTATAGTCATTTATTACTTAAATACTATTAAAATGTCAAATTGTTAAATATTGATAATTCGAAATTTGCAAAGACGATCTTGTGTTACTAAAGTTTCATTAAAAAAAAGATTTTACTCTAAATTTTTCAAAGACCTTGTAGCTAGAAAGAAATGCGCGTCTTCTGAAACACGTTACGTGATAACTCAGTTATAATGTTGTGCTCGAATAAAATGATCACTTTATTTTTTATCTCTTTTTTTCCATGTCTGACTGGTGGATAAGACCGGTAGAAGGATCCACCAATCAGAGATGGCTATAGAGAACAAATAGTTGAAGCAAGAAGTAATTGATCCATTCACTTTTATTCACCCAGAATTTCGCACGATAACCCCTGACATGCAATAGATAGTGTTATCAAATTTGTTTGCAGATGACAAAACAAGTGTTATGTTAAGCGTTAATAAAAAATCAATTTCGTGCATTTGACGCGTTTGTTCCCTACCGTATTTACATTGCGTAACACGCACGATAATTGTCTCTTCTTTGAAAAAGACTACTGTAATATCTGCCGAACTGTTATTTTACATTTTATCCCAAAAGAGATTTTTAATCATAACAATATTTCACAGAGAATTACCTCTTTTTCTTTCACAATTAGCATAGTACTTCTAAGATATAAAATGTCACATTCAGCATTCCGTATCCCCAAATAAACGAAATCTATTAGTATAACTTCAGTATTTGGAAAAAGCTAAATATTATTAAACAAACAAATTATTACAAAAGGTAAAGAATATTATGAAATTAAAGGGATATAAATATTTTGAAAAAACGCACTATAATTTTTTTAAGGATAAATTGCGGATATTCTTTAATACACTAGGGATTTATTTGACACATGCAGACTTTATTTTAAAATTAAATTTTAAGAACGATGTATACTGCGCGATATCGTCGATTTCCATGCAAATTATGTTCAGACTTTTCTCGTGTTTTCGCAGGTGTTGCTGTGCAAGGCCACAGCGAATGTCGTGAACGACATCAACTACATGTATAACACGCCGCTGCACATGGCCGCGTCAGTCTCGAATACCGTAAACTTAGAGAAGCAGAAGGAGGTCTGCCGGCTCCTGATACAAGCCGGAGGTCAAACGAACATAGTAAACCGGCAAGGGAAGACGCCGCTGGCGCTCGTGTCGCCAGAAAGAAAAGAGGCCATCAAGAGGATATTCCACAAGAAAGCGTGAAAATGATAGACGCGGAAATGAGATGGTAATGATAGTGACGCTCGATGATGGGCTCTACATAAGACTGATCTCTGCGGAAGTATTTAGGAGCACGAACTTGAACTCCTTGGCGCTTTCCGCTCCATTTCGTGAACTGCTGCGACACGATTCGCGACGTTCATCACGAGCAAACCCTCAAGACTGTGACTCAAGCCGAAAAGGAGTACCAACGATACAACTTTATTAATAGCGTGAAATTGCTGGGGAAATTGTTGTAGTACGAGTTGCCAGTCAATATGAAAAAACGTAATTTACTACGCTGGAACATCTTTGTATTCGCCTTGTCTGTTTAACACTAAATATGGACACAAGTCTTCTTTTTGAGCACCAACTATCAATGTTCTTCAAACGGAAGAAATGAAAAATATACATGTTACATACATGTATTTAAAATTATACAATATTTTCTGGTTTTTATTTTTAGAATTTACTATTCTAGTTGCAATCTAGTGATACGTATATAATATAAATTTAATATAAAAAGAGACTAAAATCAAACAGGCACATTCAACTAAACATACGAAACATAAAAGTTAGTGTGTCTCAAGATATCTTGGTGTTATATGTCGCTATGCCTTTGACTTAACAATTTATGCAAATATTATTATTCCCTTAAATAATATAATTGCGTAATTATTGCACTCCAATATTTAAATGGCTAACGGAAACGGATATTTCTAATACCTCAGACCAAATGTTTTCTAGAAAATAAAATTATTTGATTTCGCTGATCTAATTCATAATATTTCCTTCTCTTGATTTCTTCTCAATTATATGAGCAATACCAACTTGCAGTCTCTCGGTTTACAGTATATACTTACAGTTTGGATGTACAAAAGGTACTTTATTCAGTTGCTCAAAGATTCACTAAATCACGATATTAGCAAAGCGAAATTGTTGTTTTATTCTAATATTTACCGTGTCTTTCTTTAATTAACGTGTGCATATCATTTACTATCTTGTAAGCTAACGTTTAAATATGTATTAATTTTAGCCATCGAACGCCTATATATGTATATAGTGTAAATTTTACTCTAACAAGCCAGCTTGTTCCACGAAGCGAGTTTCCCCGCAGTTTTCCTAGCAACTTATTTGTTACACTGACAACAACGGGAAAGAAACGTCTCATTGAGAAATTTCCTTTAATTTTCTCCTTTGTATTACATTAGTCGTCATTTTTACTCGAAAACGCAGGCTGAAAAGAATGAAGTGCTAAGTCAGACAGCTACAAAAATCGTTACGTGGAACACTCGTAAATATTGTTACGGCATAAGAGAGAATAAATCGTGGCGCCAGTTTTTTTTATTAATATATACTTCCTGGTTGTTCCACAAATCGAAAAGCTGGCGCCCGCGCCGTAAAGACACCGTGGTGCGCTCGATGATTCCGCTATAGCGAGCGGTGCGGAAGTATTGCGACATGTTGCGAGAGCGTGTATGCGTGAATGCGCGAGTTTTGTTGGACGTGCGTCGATAAAAGTGTGCTACATTAGCATATATGTAAATCGTAAATACATTTTTATACACACGACAACTGGTGTGCGCCGTCTGTGGTATTCCCGTCTTTTCCGCACCGCGAGCGATGTTGTAATCCCCTGTTCAATTCTATCCGAATCGCTTCGTGCGATGTATCGTAATGCACATTGAATCCTTGTTCATTGATATATAATGGCAGTGGTCGAATAAATCAAACGTTTCGATGCGGTTTAGACATCAGAATTCGGAGGCCCTGATGTGAAAATAAAATGGGAGCGAGTCGGACTGGATACTTATTGTCTATTCCCATAAAAAGTATTCTACTGTTAAAAATAAATAGTCAAAAACGCGCTACATTTTGTCTTGAAAAAGATCACATTTTAGCGGATATAATTTTTTTATTCAATTATAGCGTATTTTTATTATCCCCAAAAAAACGGGAATAATGATTTAGTTCAACGATTTCAACGCCTGTTGTGTCTAATGATCAATCCGCCACTGTTTAGCAGCTGACCTAATGTAGATTAACACAATTATTATTCTCAGCATTTCAAAGTAATGAATTATTCAATTTACAAAGTTGCACAACCTCTCATCTTGATCCATCACACGATTTCTTTTCCTTATATATTTGCGTCGCACATGTATAATGACTTAATTCAGGGAATCGTAGGTATTACAAATTAATACAAACTAATTAATCTGTAATTTAATTTGCTGTTGCGTTATCATAATGATTATAGCGAGCATGTCAACAATTTTCACAATTCTATAACAATCACATATATGTAATTGTATTGTATATGTACAATTATATAATTTTTCTATAAGAATCATAATCTCTTTATAAAATGTTCAATTTGAAGATGTATTTATTGTTCTTTCTACGTGTGACATTGCAATATTAATCTAAATAAAGATTATGTGTTACTTAAGCTATAAATACGTTTAAAATGATATTAATAAATATAACGTACTTTTATTTTTATATTAACAATAACCACGTAAGAAATGCAGAAGCGATAATTACTTTGAATGTTATTATGCCGAAGCCTTCTCACGGATAACTCTCATTATAAAAAAAAAAGATAGCCATATAAAATGATACACGACATACAAAAATCAATCAATAAATCTTTGTTTATCGTATAATATAAATGTAAGTTATATCTCATCTATTTCATAGGTTATTCTTCAATTTCTGTTGACCAATCTGAAACTTATTTTTATTATCTGTTTTTAATAAAAATGTCGAAATACTTACGATTTTCCGTGTTATCAAAATTTTAAAGCGGAACAAATTTGATTTAATTTGTTTATCCGGATTTATAGTTCATTACAAAAGATAAATTTAAGAAAATGGAATATTATTTTTTATAATTTCATATAACGTTACATGCTTCATATTACATACATCCATCTTTCTTAAATTAAGTCCTGAACTAAATTTCTATTAAAAAGTAAGATCCACTGGAAATTAGCTAAAGAATAATATTTTATTATCCATCGTTAAAGTAAAACAAACACTAAGTTTCTAAATCTAAAATATTCTGAAAGTATATCATTATAACATCAAAGCCCACAATTATGATGCAACTTGTAGCCATTTAGGATGGTGTATCACAATAAATGTTATCAGAGCAGTTAATATCGCAACTTATCGTAGTAGTTCTTAGATATTCTCTGCCGCACTGACCGCGTTTATCCGGTGCATTCTCTCACCGTGCAGCACAAACGCGCTAGTATTGTCAGGCTGCCGACTATATTGTAATATCAGCGAGCGTGCCAAACCCTGGACTCCACGGCTACCGGAATATATTTACTAAATAGCACGTTACGTTACACGTTTGTCAATCACCATAAAAAAGCGGCGCGAAAGAACTGTCTATCTTAATCGCGCACTCGACTGTGGATTCATCCGTCGGCTGAATGCGATACCCGAAAGTAGTCATTGCCTGCTATCGTTACGATACGTTCAACATCGAGGAAGTGCTTGCTGTTCCGGTGATTTCTTCTTGAAACGACAAAGGATCCACCGACAGGAAACGTCGCCGAAACATCACCGGAAACTTGAAATCTGACTAGTAGCCACAAGTGCCAAGAGGAAAGAACTCGTAGAAAACGCGAATGGGGAAATTTTTAAAGGAAAAGGCGAGAAAAAAAATCTAAGAAGTTTTACCGTGCGGAAAACCACCAAGTTCGAAAATATGAGACCGTTTCTTTCTTATTTTTTGGTTTCAAAGTCGGATTTATTGAGACTGGTAACTTATACGTATTCATTAAAACGTCAAAAAATTCGTCTTGGAGTTTTTACTCCGCGAACTAGTGTATTTTACTTGTGTTTGAAGGGAAGTCAATCCAGAAAAAGTGCGTTTATCTAAAAACAATTTTTGGCTTAATATTAATAATAACATTATTGATTCTCTTGGAATTAGTTTCTTCGACTTCATCTTTGTGTGCTGTCCCACAAAAATATCGTCTGCTTTCTTCTCGTTCATGCTGTACTCCGCTAGCTCTTACACAAAGAATTTTCTTACACTTACAATAAATTTGCATAAAGAATATCCTTATGCTCGGAGTAAATTTTAAAAAGACGAAGTATGGTGAAAGACTTGACATTCGAATCTGATAAATAATCGCTGAGATTTTCATAAATTCTCGCAACATTCGGAGATAGAGCTTGATTTACATTGTTTTATCCAAAGTATTGAATTCAACAGAATTATATTTAAAATAATATAACTTGTGATTGATTAATATATTTGTCTCTAATCTGCATTTGCAATAATTATTATTTATCCTGAACGTATATCTGCCTTTGATTAGAAACTGTTTAAAAAGAAAAATTTATTTTTAGTCACAGAATAACCCTCGTATCTTTATCGTATCTTTATCAATCTGAAACGAAACATTCCCTTTCTAATTTCCCTTTCTAATTTCAGTGCAAACACAATCGACGGTGAGATTTTATACACAGATATAGCGTGTATGTGCTGAATATGGGAGCGACCCCACTCGTTGTAATACTCACTGCGGCATTGTTCGCGACTGCGAATAATATCAACAAACAATGTCAAGTTCACAATGAAAGAAGGATTACGTGTAGTTGCATCGGAAACGAGGTACGCTGACTAATACTTCCATGTCATATCGTAATAATCTCTGTCCTTTGGTTTCGTGTTCGAATAAATGCTTCTACATGGAATGATCTTGAAGTAAAACGCCAATTTTCACAGATGTATTGAATGTCGATTGTTTCTTTGCTCAGTAGGTTTTGAATTGCAATTAAACTTTTGATTGTACTCAATTTTAAATCCTCTTTCCTTTTATTCTATTTTTTCATTAGCTTTAAAATAATATTACTAAATAGTACTGCGTATGACTGATGATATCGCTATCTCTTCGTAAAAAGTGCTGATAATAAAGCGTCCGTTAAACATACAAGGACGCAAAATAAGTTGACGAAAATAGCTAGGGACACAGTGTGTGCACTTGATTGACGGTTCTGATTTTTCAGGATTTTCTCCTACCAGAGGAATACAATTACAAGAACATTACTAGCGTGTCTGTCACAGGATGCGTTTCAGCGAACCTCCATTACTCCAGTTTTCCGGAGGCGAGCAATCTCGAGGAGATGATAGTCCAGAATATCAGCGGCAGCCTCAACTTCGAGGTCTTCTTTACGTCGAACCGCGTGAAACTGCTGAAGCTTTCGAACATCGGCCGGATACCAAAGATTGCGAGCCATACGTTCACGAATCTGATAGCTATCGACACACTCGCGATCGAAGACGCGCTCATCGAGAACCTCGAAGAAGAGTTCTCTCACATCAACGTGTCGCACTTCATCATGACGAACGTTACGATCGAGCGAGTGGACTGGCTGCATGTCTCCGAGAAAGGCGCGACATTGCGCATAGTGAACAGTGAGCTACGTAATGTCAAGGAATTCTTGAACTTTGCTCATTTCGACAAGATCGAGATCACCGGCTCCAAGTTTGAGATGCAGAAACCGGGGGTGATATCTATCCAAGGCACCGTCGCTATCGTGAGGAACAGCATCTTCTCGAACGTGAGCATGAACCTGGTCACCACGGACGCCATCGTGATAAATGGCATTTGCGCGGATGGCAAGAGCACCCTGAGGCTCAGTTCGAAACACATCGATAGCACCGACAACAGATTGCCGAATGAGATAGCGTATCCGCGAGGTGATCAACCTGGGGGACCGGAAAGCTTAACGATTCGGAACAACACGGTCTGCAAAGCGGGCAACTGCAAATGTTCAAAGAGCAGCGGACAGGCTCCGTATCAAGCGGCTATCCTAATATACATTTTCTTGTTGACCATAATTATATTTGATGCGTTCGTGCTGCGACACTAGTGAAAACGGTCTTACAATTTGAGTCCAGTTAGATGAAATCGATCTGTGAAAAATCAATCGAATCTTGACTCGATATATCAAAACATGAAATGATGAATAACGTATAAAATGAAGATGAATAGAATGAAACAAGAATCCAAAATAAATCCAAAAATAACATTCGATAAATAAATTATGGTACTTGCATCCCTCAAAGAATAAAAAATCAAATCAAGATTGCATTGTCATATAACATAATCACTTGGCTTTCCTTTGTAGATATCAGAGAAAAACATAATTACCAAATTTTCGAATTATTTTCTTATTACATTAGGTTTTTCAATTTGAAAATCTGTTTTTTTTTTTTTAACTATTTCTTAACTATTTATTATATTTTTATCATTCTTATTTAAAAAATGTATGTTTGTATTCAATTACAATTGCATGTATAGAAAGGGCAGAAAAAAATAGCTAAAGAGAAGTCTAAAGAGAGTAACGTATTCACACTTTATATATGGAACCCATTCACATTCGTCTCTATGTGTATAAAATATGCACATTGAATTACGTAGCTACGGATATTTCCGGTGGGTAACACGCTATGTCTACAGTTCTGTTCCACGTTACGTACACGATTGTTTGATTCTATTCCGTGCCATACCCAAAATGTAAGTACGTAACAATCCATTATAAAAATAATAGCTAAAATGGGAGTAATGTTTTTTTAAGCGTCAAGTATACTTTTTATTTTAATAGTTTTGTGCAAAACATAACCCAAGAAATCTTATTGATATACACGTTTTGTGCATATTGAAGCGCCAGTGGACGAGTTTCACTTAAAACGCGTCTACTCTCAGGCTATTTTTTTGCTAGAAAATAGACCTATGTCAAAATATGAATATATATATACGTTAGGAAACCACAAAGCACCTTTATTCAATTCACAAATCTTACAATTAAACAAAATTTCTCTAATACGCGTCAATACATGAAATAACGAAACTTATTCAAAATACAAAAAGCTCTCTGGTTACAAATTATAGAACAATTACAGATTATAGAACAAAATAAATATTACTACAAAATTCCGTATTGCTGTTTCTAAGACTATACATATTTCTAGCAATTGTATGCACTTTTTTCCTGTACGTCTAAGATGTGAATAAATTATAAGTATCAATTATATTTTATGTTCAAGTATCTACATCGGCCCATACTTCTCCAGATGCTTCGATATGTAAATCAATTCCGATCTGATGTAACTCCAGAGCTTCCTTCAGATTATTGATTTCTTGCAACATCTGCCTATTGTTTTCTTCCAAACGGCAAATGGTTTTCTTGTACGCAGTTAATTCCTTCTCGTGCATTTTTTGTAATAATTTGTCTCTTGGTGTAAAAGAACCTGTATGGGCCAAAAAATCATTTAAATCTCTCGATTTTTATCACATATAGGTATATTTGTAGCCATAATTGCGTTATGTACTAAGCATCAAATTCTATGTAATGCATATACAAAAGATTTAGAGTATAACTAACTCCTGGCCAATGTAATCAATTCATAATGCAGCCAAGTTAAACTGGCTGTATTTATTTTTGCGCACGAAGAATTTTACTTGAGAATAATAAAACTGTGTTTCATTAACTAACTCAGAAAGTATCCTGTGTATGATACACATTATACAAATATTTAAAAAACACACAAATAGTCGTACATTTAATAAGAATAATTAGCTTAAAATCAGGTTAAGTACTAACCAGCAGATTTTTGTAACTGCTCTTGGAGCTTCTGACTATTCTGCGTGATTCTTCTTATTTCGTGCTCATGTTGAGTATCTTTAAACTGAGCTTGTTTCTTTAGCTTTCGTATCTGTGAATCAGACATTTACCTTCAGTTTTTGTATATTACTCAAATCAATCTGTATATTAAGCATATTCTACATAAATTGAATTACCTCTTCCTTTTCCTGCTTCAGTTCGCGTGATGCATCCTCACATTTAACAGTAAGTCTCCTTTCTCTCTCCTCTACTTTACATATCGTTTGTTCCTTCTTCTGTAAGTCTTCCTTCAAGCGCTTTATATGATTCTGTCCATACATTTGTTATTAAATATTATAATTTTATAAGCAGTACATAATAATTTCCACACATACTTACCAATCATTTTACTGTGCAGCGTGGAAAAATACAAAATATCTCAGTACTTATACATGTTTTAAGTAAAAGCAAACTCACCTTAAGAGTAACGTTATCATTAACAGTTCTCTGATTTAAATCAATCAATTGATCGTGCAACCGCATTAAGTATCTATGTTTATGTATCAACTTCCAAGTGGAATTTATCACTTGTACACATAGCTCTTTCAACGATTCTGCACTTTGCCGATCATTGCCTATGGCTACCGGTGGGGTACCGAATGACTCAAATTCCTACAGATTTAGACATCAATCAATATCTGTGCATATACTTATGCACATTTTAATAAAATTATTGACTAGATCTATCTCATTACTTCATTCAGTATATGCAAAGACTGTTCTAAATTGTCCTGTTTACAGAATACAGTTTCTTCGCTAATAAAGTCGTTCCGTTCAGCAAGCATACTTCTCAAATCCCTCTTTGGGTAAGTACCGTTGGAAATTGCACTCATATTTATCTGCACATATTTTTTAATCATTAGGATGTATATCAAGAGTAAAAATAAATTTTTCAATCTTTTTTAAAATTAACATTAATATTCAATTGTTTCAAGCAAACTACAAAGCAATTAAAGCAAACTTACACGAACAAAAATTAATTACATCCGCAATTTAATACTTCACAGAACAAATTCTAATGCTAGTTCCTCCTATTTATTAGAGTAAGATCTTATATAAAATCTTTTTTTTTTTTAATGCTGCGTATCGAGAAATATTATTTATCTCTCTGTTATAAATTATAACTTATAATAGAATTGTTTTACAATTGTCTTTTAACTACTTTTAAGCACTTTGTATTTCAACATTCATCACAATATATCTCATTTTTTAAGTTGTTTAAAAACATTAAACGCGATCAATTCTATTTTATAACAAATTTCGCTCTTCTCTCGGATCGTTACAGATACTTCCGACTGTCCCCAATTTAACGTCGATTGTTTATATTATTAAGCGACTCATGTCATATGCAAAGTGTATACGAATGTAATAACAAACCCGCGGAAATATGGTAGATCTTATTCTTTACTGAAGTAACCGGCTTTTTCAAGCATAATTGAGCAATAATCACTTACATTATCTTTAATATGAATATCATTTTATCGAAAGATAAACATACTAAAGAATTATAATTTTTTTGATATTACACCGATACTATGACGAGACAAATAATGTGTATTTGTTGCAGAGATATTAATATTAATATTTATTTTTCCAACCGCTTTATATTAGTCAAATAGAATGTTTATATTTGCACAATTACCCTAAGGAGATTGATCTGCTCTCTGTAATTCCTAACCTCAATAATTCCCTTTTTCAAACATATATCTCTTCCCTAGATATTTCATCTTCAGCTAGATTAATTTTCTAATAAGTCTTTTTTTCATATTTTTATACTTACAATAGCACTCTTATTTTATTATAATGTCCTTATTTTATTGCAAGAATATAGTTTTGTTATTTTCTCTGTTTCTCCTGCACTCACACACAACAACCCCCTACAAATCCTTCGACCTACGATCACTAACCGAAATCTAAACCTAAACTTTACCCTCTCCCGCGCATGTAGATCCCTTTCTCTCGTTTTCATTTTCAAATAGATTTTCAAATACGCCGAATATCACAGCAATTTTACAATCAAACAAGGACATACAAGTTATATTTATTTAAAAAAATAAACGTGTGCAATTTTTAAATAAAGCTAGATTTTATAGCAGGTTATTGATTTTAATAAAGTAATTTTATTGACACTTAAAAGTTTTAAATTTAAGAAGAGATGTCATTTCTGATTAAAAGAAAGAATCTATAATTTCCTACTTTTAATTATTTTCCTTAAATAATTTAATAGTTATAGGTAGTATTCTATCCTGTAAAATCTCTAACACGAATTATATATATATATATATGTATTTTAAATCGGGCTTTATAGAAGAAGAAAAGTAAATGAATTATAGGTATTCGTGATTTATTGATCACAATACGTGCACCCTATTACATAAATTTGACGCGTGTCTACTTATTTATCATATACAATATCAAAATTACAAATTGAATTTATACATATATATCGCTAGCATATTATTATATTGATATTAGTTACATTCTTCTAGCAATTATTATCACAATTTGTTTAATTGCACGTCTCAATGTATTAATAAACACGTATTTTCTTCTCGCTAAAAAACTTCTCGCATTCATTCCTAAAGTTATTCAAGATTAACTGGAAAACACACATTTTCGTTTCCTAATTTATAAACTTTGAATTAAAAGTTTACCACTTTTTAAACTATGAAGACTATCCTTCTTAAATCTTAATTCCTCTTAAATCAAAAAATTGATTTTAAGAATTAATTATTTTGCACATTCCATAAATTTTCTTTCGCAATTTTCATTATAATAATAATCACATTTAAACAATTTAATTTCATTTGACTATGAAATTAATTTACTATTCAATTTCTTTAATTTAACATTGTATTTTTTAAACTTGCTTGCGTATATTAAATACAGTATATAAAACGCTAATGTATATTAAGATACAGAATAGTATATAAAAGCTAATATTTCGAATAATTAAATAATTTACATACACACACACAAAGAAACACTTTATGACCTGTACCTCTATAATAATTCCTTCTCATGATTAATTTCTTTGCAAGAATTTATCTATATATTATATAATTTGTAATAATTTATTAAATTTCGTTTGATCATGTTTCACGAAATATGACCGATAATTTCTTAACAATGACTGACTTTTTGTTAAATTTATAATAATTTTGACGTTCAGAAACCAATAGGGAAAATTTATGAATCTCTTTTATATTAATGTTGTATGACTGCTATTTAAACTCTTGAATTTAAAAGTTTTAAGATCAGTAATTAATCAAATCCACGTTGGAAACTATATATTCGGAGAAAAGTTAATCTTAAACACGTGACAAGGGATGCGATTAAAGTTCGCTGCTGCATTCCTGCTGTTCATTAGGAAACGTTAAGATTTCTCCAAAAAAGTATTTGTGTCATTTTTAAATTACCCGCATTTAATTATAAAAATGTACCATACTTTTTCAATGTACTTAAACACTTGTTATCGAACTTTCGTTTAATCTTTTCCACAATGCCACGAAACGGATAAAGTTTAAATCGTGAAGTTTTAACATTAGTAATTAATGAAATCTACGTTGAAAACTATATATTCGGAGAAAAGTTGATCTTAAACACGTGACAAAGGAATGCGATGAACAGAATACATCTTAATACTTCGCGTGAATTTAAAGCCTGCGTCAACGGCCATTTCCTTGAGACGCGAACAAACGAAATTAAATTTGACGGTTAGCTTTGTATTTATTTGAAAGCAAAGATTTAATTTAAACTACATTTGTATACTACGTGTGTATACAAAAGACATATGTATTACCTCGCCCTGCTTCTAGTTATCTTTGTGACAAAGCAGGGACCGTATATCCGGTTATTGTTCGTTGAACCAATCTCTCGCGCAAAACGACCGTTTGATTAGACGCGATGAAGCGATTTATTCGGACGGCGTTATACAACTTTTTTTCTTCATAGACAGAATAGGCTCAGACATAAATGTGATCTGGACGTGTTTGCGCTATTTAGGCACACATCTACGAAGGGAGCGGGAGGGTACACCTTGGAGGATCCTCAATAAAGCGTTCTTCGCCGTCAACGGCGAATAAGGCCCTCCATCGTGTACCGTTCTGCTTCTTTTCTTATACGGCGTTCATCATACGTATATAACGGAAGATCCCAAGTTAACTCATTGCATCGACAATGAGCTGGGACTTCTGGAGCGATCCGTATTTTTCTCTTCGCAGATGAGGTCCATAGCTCGCATCCGTCCTATGTCATTCCACAGCACATAGGAATGTTTAGTGCCGGACACTCTACGCGCTTGGCTAAAAATCAGTAAACGCATTGTATGAGAAATAAAAAATTAATTACTATAAGTGAAAAATATAGCTAATTGGAATTTGTCTTTCAATAAAATCTTTCTTTTAGCATTAAACTTCTTTGTAACCAAGTTAAAATAGTCAAATTAAAATTCTGTATAAACGTAAGGTTTATTTGAAATCAAATAAGATTTCATAAATCAAAAAAGTTTGTCATTAATTTTTTCATGAAGAACCATTTCAAGAAATCAATTTATTTTTAAACAATTATAATTTGAAAACTTTTAACATTTGACAATTAGGGAAATAATCAATTTTAAACAGACGAAAGAATTAAACTGATAAAAGGAAAAAGCATAAAAGAAAAGTAAATCTAAACTGAATGTCTGAAACTGATGTACTTACGTTTGAAACCAGTCGTAATTTGTGACGTACGTTTCGCCAAGGCAGAAGTTTGTGTACAAATCTATTACAGGATAGTTGACAAAAGAGGTATCTCTTGTAAACGGATCATCCGCCAGAGATCTTATCCAATTGTTGAAGGAAAGGAGCGCCATGCTTTGTTTCTTATAAGAATGGATGCTGATATTAGCCAAAGGTGGAAGAGTACAGATAGTGATGGCTGTGTTAGAAAGATGAAATTTAGACCGAAGAACTTGCAAGAGCTCCGTCATATCTTCTATCATCTCGTCGCAAGTGGCGTTCTGAAAAGGATCGAATATTGAAAATAGTAAAAATCTGGTTACGTTGTTCAAATGCAAGTAAATAACAAGCTTAAATTTATTCAAAGGTTTTCTTATTAAGATAACTTTTATCTGAGATTTCAATAAACACACAAGTCGGCATTAATATTTATATTCAATTTACTTCTCGATACGTTTAGTCGTGTGCGACCCGGACACGCCGAAGATAAGGCAAAGCCAAATTAACTTACGTTGTAAACATCAACCGAGCCAAGCAGAATCACAACACGATTGGAGATGGAACTGATATTCCTCAAAGCTCGAGTACAGTCGCTAATAGTCTGTCCGGAGATACACAATCCACAGTGCAATGCTAAGCTATCTGCAAAGTGTAAAATAATGAGAAATACAAAATCCACAGTTTTTATCTTAAACATTTTTATCTTGAAACACATTTATTATCTATCTTGAAAGTTATCGTATTTTAACTTTTTTATTGCGCACTACTTGGATAAAGTAATAATAATTTTAATTAAATAAGAAACGCGGAGTTACTTTTTCTGAGTGGAAAAGGAATAGGAATTATATATAACGAAGCCAACGCGTGGATTTCAATATAAACAGAACTTGCTGGAAATTTTGTAAGGAAAACTTTTGTGTGCGACCTCGTACCCTTGTATCTCCAAATAGAATGATGAAGATTTCGTATTGCAAGTTGTAGGAAGAAATCGTCACCAAGTAATTGTTGGCCGTTTGCGACAGGTTCATATATGCTGTCCTAATATAATATTAACATAACAGATTAAATAATACTTTGTAATACTTTTCAGAAAGTTACACTCACTTGTTTCTTCACTTCATTTGTTTCTATTACTACCGGATGATGATTTTCTTCTTCTCTGTTCAAGAAGTTATTTCTATACACGCCATCTAAAGTAAAGCAATTTATTTATTTTAAAAAATATCTTTTTTTATAAAACACGATCGCTGGTGTTATTCCAAATGACTTGTGCGACAATGAAATTAAAACATAAAATTTTTAATTGTGAAGTACAGCGTTAAATATAAAGAGCGCTGTTTCTGAGAGCGCAAGCAAAAACTAAATTAAATAAAACTTCGTAAAATGTAAAATACTATTATCTCTCTTTAGAGATTTAAAATGGATTGAATATCTTACTGGTTCCAAATAAATTTGGGTTACGACGACGAGCGAGATCTTGATTTCGTCTATTGGCGCGATTGGTATTATAAATTAATCTGTTCTTTTCTCTACGTTCATCATTATTGTATCTAAGATTGCCATCATTTCGCATAAATTGTTTATAGTATTTATTCTGAAATAAAACGTTGTTATTGATTTTTTCAATATATATAATTATTGTATTAACTTTATGTTGTAATACAAATTGCCATAAACGTACTCTTGTCTTGGAATAATCTACTTTTTGCCTTCGTATAAGTCTGTCGATATGAGAAATCTTAGAATCGTTTATTCTTAACGTTTCTTCGCCGAAATCATTCCAAGTTGTTTCCAAACCGTCTATAGTTTGCAAAAGCGCACGAAGACTTGAGAATCCCAATCTACGATACGGAATAGATTCTCCGACGACAGTTTGAAACTCATCTGCAAAAGCAGAATTCTCTTATTCTTAAATTTATGATTTTATATGGTATAAAATTCCCTGAATAATATTTCATCAAAAAATTTGAATAATAAAAGCGTTTTCTTACTATAATAATTTTACAACATTTTATTTTAATGTAATTTTTATTTTGATAAATTTTATGTTAAATTAATCTTAAAGAAGTGAGCTTGTATATGAAATAATTTAATTGCGAGAAGCTCACAAATCTTACTATAAACAAGAACAAATAAAAGTAATTTATAAATTTAAGAATTTTACAACTGTATATAGAATCTGAGTTATTAGTATCTAAAGACATCAATGAGGTATTATTTAATAGTTATTATACAATATACTAATGTTTCTTAACAATGAACATTCTCTTTCTCTCACGTCATTTTATAAATCGAAATATTAGTTAAATACAAAGAATGAGATAATACTCACCGTTTAGATCTTCAATTGGCACGCCGCCTTTCTTCGAAATTATGCACGACTTGATCAATGCCACCGTTTCTTCCATTTCTACGTTTAATTAATAAGATTCATGTCTGATTATTAAAAAAATAATTTTTTAATTTAAACTTGCTTCTCCGAGAAGCTTGTAATTTTACACGAGTGAGTACGTTTATTAACAATTTTGCACTTGTACGCGATATGTGTCTTATTAGAAAATTTAACTTTAGTAAAAGTTCTGCAGTCCTGCTGCTGTGATTGTAAGTTCAGACATGATTCAGACCGACGCCGCGACGTTCGCACTCACGAACGGTATACCGAAGAATGAGAGTCGATTCATCACACGACGATACGACCTACCCCCGTTCGTACATTCTAGCAATGGCCTGGAAAATTCCGTCAATTCGTAAGCACGGCTCGCCGCGTGGTATGATCTATACAGAAAAAGTACTGATACAAGAGAGAAGAATGTATATGTTTGACAACAACGTTTGAATGAATGTAGCGTGAAAGCTTCCGCATTCCTACCGTTCGTTACGATTCTAACGGTTGTAACGAGTCCGAAGAACCATGATCTTAAATATTCGAGAAATTTCGGGCATCTTTAATAATAGCTTTAATATAACTTACATAATTTTATTTTCTGTATTAAAATGTTAATTTATAAATTTTGTTAAACAGATCCTTGATTTATAGATTGATTGAACATTAATTTTGTATTTCCAGTTTATCATATTTTTCAAATGTGCAAGAATTATTTTAATAATCTATGTATATATAATTATTAAATAAATATATATAATAATTTTTATGAATTTATGTCATATATACGCGCTATCTTTTCAAAATCTTGAAACAGACAAATAATGTCATGTGTTTTTGTATTTAACATATACATTAAACTTGAATTTAACATATATATTAAAAACATATTAGATAGTAATATATAATATATCATATATCATTTTGATTACAAAACAACATTCAATATTTTTAAAAGTAACAAAATATAAAAAATTAATTAATGCTTACTTAAAATTAAACAAATAATGAAATTCTATTAATCTGATAGTATTTTTGAAGCTTAATTTTTCATATCTTTGCTGAAGATATATGTATAACAAGATATATAACAGCTCTTCATTCTCAAATATTTATAATTTGAAAAGTATTAATTAAAAATATATATAATTTGTTCACAATAGAATAATTCAAATATACATATGTATGTACGAAAGCTCGATAAAAATATTCTACATTACAATTTTAATCAGGTGATCAATATGCTCAAGTACTCAGGTAGCCGAAATGACTTGAAATAGAACCATGCGGACCAAAGGAATCAATTATTTTTATTTATTATTATTGCTTCTGAATACATCTTTCTTTATTATAATCTATATATATTTTTATTTCTATTTTGCAATGATTTGTATATATACAATTATAAATATTCTACAATAATTATATTATGATCTATATCTCTAATCACAAGTTCTTAAATGTGCGTCTTAACAGTATTTTTAGAATAAATTAATTCTTTTGATATGGCAGAGACGGAATATAAGTTGCAATTCACCGAAGTACAATAATTAGCAAATTAATGTTAAAAAAATGTTAAATTTTTATATTATTATACATATATCACGTCCATTAAGATATATGTCTACATTAATACAACGGAATATGTACTTATATACTTATGAAGTATTTCTCATGTACAATATAATGCATCTAAAGAAAAAGAATAGCATGATTTTACATGCAAATATAATTATTCAAAAAAGAAATAAGGAAAAAGATTGGACATTATCAAGGAATATATTAAGAAGTGATGAAATAACGTACATATCATGTAGAGTCATAACCTCATAACTAAAGTATATTTTTCGAGAGGTGCCGATTGCGTGAGATGCCGATACTTACAAGGCGTCAGCCTCTCGACAAAGTTCTGGAGAGTTTTGACGGGTCAGTAACTCCGAAAATATTTATGTCGTCCCAAACTATTCTTACACTCGCGACATGGATATTTTTGGCTAATGTTGGGCAACTCCCGTATATGTTTTGTTGCTTTCTCTCTAATTACGGCTATTCTCTGAGAGAGCTAAAAATATTGTTTTATAAATCGCAAAAATGCTTACGTGATTTATTTTAACGTCACCAACGAATTTTACACAACCGTGTCATGCATTACACAAAAAATCGCAATATAATTTCGCATTTTTAATATTTATTTCTTTTATATAGATTAAGTGCCAAATGGAAACACGCAAAATATCTTCCTCTCATTGAAAATTATTTACTGTTTTAAAAAATTATTTATTGACACATTTATATCCGAGAAACCTTAATATTATATTATTAATTTTTTTTAAATAAATAAAATAATTAACAAAAATCTTTGGAATAAAGTTTGTAGACTCCTTTTTAGATAATCTATGTAACTTCTTTTAAAGCTTCTATTTCAGCGAGAAATATGTATATTTCTCAAGTCATCGAAAAAAAAATTGCCTCAACATCGTTTTTGAATAAACAGCACAATCTAAAGAATTTAATTTATTTTTCCATGTTATATCTTTTCTTTAAAAAATTTTCAAGATTTATACAAAGAATGTATATAAATCTCCGAACTTATACACGTTAAGACACATATATTAAAATAATGCGAAAGTACAGTATGACATAAAGTATTTATGTCTTTTATTTTTACTATATAAGGAAAGACTTGAAACGCCTATCAAGAAAGCGTTTACATATCGCATTACTCGGCAATCTTCCGCAAACTGACGCCCCTCTATTCTTCTTGTACCAACGCTTCCGATACATCGGTTCATCTCAACGGTGGGTGGTGGTGGAGTGCACACTTGTTACGAAGGGACCCTCGAGATATCAAAGTTCTCGAGGAGTCTAAAGGGTCGCGCGCTGCAGGGGGGAGAGGGGTCAACAGATGTTGAGCCGAAGTTGAGAGCTTCACTGTGTCATTGTGTTGCAATATACGTTAGCTCAGCTATCTGCATGTTTCGTACAGTATTAGAACACTGCAGGCGCTATACGTGGTATCGTGGAACTCAGTTTCGGTAAGTTAAATAAATCGTGAAAACAATATTAAAATAATTTGTCAAATAGCAATCTACGGAGGATCCTTTTATCCTGATTTAGTAAATTGCTAAATTTAATTACCTGTATTTAAATCATTTAAATAATGCCAACAACTCCGATTAATTTAACAAAAAAAGCAAGAATTGATTTTTATCAAAACTTTTTGTACTAAAATTTTGCTTATTTCTACTTTCAGTAGCATATTAATACAAATTGGCAATATAATTAAATGCGTAATATACTTTTATTCTAAAAATCGTCGATTTTAAAGATCTGGTTACAAGAAATCTTCTAATTTATCGCCAGTCTCCGTAGAATTGTTCCAAGAGATTCATGTCTACTAGTAGAGATGCAACAGATATCAATTCCCCGGGGAGGAACCCAGATTGTAAATGCACAGCAGAATTCCCTTAAGCCAGATATCCCGTCGGCAGCGGTCCCATTCAATGGATTAAATAAGTAATTACAACGTTCGCTAAACGTGCATCACGGAAACGGAACGGGACGGTACATCGCGGGCGGAAGACACGTTGCGCGAAACAAACGCGTCGGTCGTGTCTCGATGCTTTACGAGGGAGAACATCTGGAAAACGCTTTCCAGCGTATTAAACGCACGGTGAAAGCTTCCGCGCGTGATTACTTGGCCAGAGGGAAGACAGGGAGCGAGCGCTTTGAAATTCGACGCGGATCTGCGCCGGAAAATGTATATGCATGTTAAAGAAACAGCCGTGCGAACAAACAGTCCACCGGCCGAGCCTGATGTCTGGCGATACTGCGTGACAAATGACCGATCTAAGAGAAAGATAATTTCGAATTTGCTAAATGTTTAATTTACCGAACGACCGAATGCCACAAGTTTATGACTTCTATTAATCTATTTAAGCAACTGCTCATCTCTGCATCTGTAACGCCCTTATAGAGAATTAACTCATATTTTGTTTAAATTTAATTTAATAATTTTTAAGTATATATATATATATATCTCGCATTCTCTTTATCTCTGCCTACACTTCTAATACTTATTTCTTCTTCTTTTTTTCTTTCACGATTATATACCTGTCTCGTTTTAGAAAGACTAGAGTTACAGTTGTATCTTTAATACATTGATCGCGGTTATATGGCTCGATCGAGGCAACGTAATCTCTGCCAAGAAGACTAATTGATATGTGCATCAGCTAGTTGAAACCTGCCTCCAGTCTCTGTGAGAAAAAGGTACAAAAGCTGCAGCTGGTTAAAAACACTCTTTCATCTGCATTGTAATCATCCCTGCGCTTCTTTTGTATGCGTCTTCTGGCGAGACTGCGAAAGCCTCGCCTCGGAATAATGAAGCGCGCGCGACGTCGTATGAACTGCAGGTCGTGCTTCACGGCGTGCTTTTTAAGGAAGACACAGAGCATTGTGGGATCCTTCAGAAGCGCCGAGCGACCTCGGTATCGGGTGGCGATCTATCGCGGCAAAACATGGGCGATATATGAGGGTGTTTTACGGGATATGGGAAAAGCAGGGAAAGAAAGAGAGAACGAGAGCGAGGAATCCCCATAAGAGATTCTAAATTTGCCGTTAATAGCGCGACGTGACGAATGGGCGCAGATGCATTCGACGTGCCTCGTGGGACGTGCCCTGTTTTGAAAACGTGCCGATATTCCGGCAAAGCCATGCGATGGCACTGACGAGCTTTTGGATTTACCGTAGTCGTAGAGTATGTCCGGTCTCTCTGTCTCTCTCTTTCTCTCTGCAATCCCTCCGCTCCGATTTCCCGTGTCACGGCTTTCACGGTTAGCAAGCGCCTCTCCGTGCGTATCTCATAAATCGCTGGCAATTCCAGCTGTCCTCAGTGACACGACAGTCGGTGACCCGGTCAAAGAGCGCATCGTACTTAAGGGTCGCACGAACGAAAGTAACGTAAACGCTTTTAACGTGAGGTAGAAGCAGAAGCATTTGTTTTTCACAATGTAAGACGTAATTCATACACGTAACAATTTTTGCCCTACTATAAGTTATTGGCTACCTAAGATAAATAAATTCCGTCACATAAATTAAATAATCAATAAGTGATCGGTCATTTTTATCATCAAAGATGATACAGTAAGGGATAAAGATTATCGTGTAACATATTTTTTATGTAATAACGTCACGTTCAATATCTACAAAATCAGAACCGTTGAATATTCATTTAACGTGATTTACAGAAGATTGGAGATTTATTTATGTCGACTGAAAATTTATACGTACCGAAAGTTTACGGTGCTCAATATATGTAACTATCTACCGATGCAGCTTCTTGCGGTGCGCCAGAAAGAAAGTTTTTACGACACTCAAGGCACTCGAGATTTCCGTTTAGGTATAAGAATGCGGAGGAAGTGACACTTGGAGTGGAAGCGATGGCGCGACAGCTGACATTTTATTTCGTTTTCCTCGGATATGATGGAGTCTAAAGTGGCAACGTATCGTGAAAATGTAGGCGTATAGTCGTTTCAACAAGCTGCTTGGCGCCTTTCCGACACATTTTAAACGATTTTGACAATATATTCGCGCATGTTACTTAAGGGATGTTCGTTTTCTTCTTAAAATTTCTTCTTACAATGACCTATAAGTGAGAATGACCAAAAGATTAGCGTTATCTCCATTTAGATGTTAAATGGAGACACGTGTTAAATGTTCGCCAACGCCGATACGTCATTAATCACATATGACGGTCACGTAACGGCTAGAGCGTAGCGTTAAAATATGTGGTCCTTAATAGCGCAGTGATAGTTAGCCGGCTGATTAATTATCCACTGTCTGATAAATGACTCTCGGCGAGCTAACTGACGAAAGGTAGCTAAAGAGAATACGAAGGAGCGCCCCGAAAATCCAGTGCAAAATGCGAACGCGTCGAAAATTAACGAGAGATAAGTCGCGCTTTTCTATCGTTTCTCTTTATTGCTCTATAAGTTTCACATATTTACAGCATCGCGGTATCGACGAAGCTTGCTTACGTACTACGTGATCGATACGCTCGCTTGCAGGCACATGAAAAATTCGACGATTGTTGAGCATATCGAAAGACAAACGTCTCGCGTAAAACTTTCATAAGGCATTTCGTCGTATTAGGAACTAGACTCATAATTTTAGACTTTAAATGCAAAACGATGTAAATGCGAGAAAATAATCTTGAAAATATATGATTAGAAAAACCTCTGTATCAGATGCCTATTGTTATTCTGACAAAAAATATAGAAAATTTTATTTGTTTGTTATGAAGATAGCAAAGAGAAAAAGTAAGGCAAAAAGAAGGAAATATAGAAGCACGAAGAATATTTTTAGCACTCGCGTCGTTTTGCATTTTACATTTGTTATAATATCGCTAATATCAATATCGCTAAAAGCGGACAAGTTAAAAACAAATCTTTTTAAATCATAAAAAGCATTAATAGGACCGTTCACTTCATAAATATTTAAAATTAAAATAATCGTAAAAAAGTTGCAACGAATAACTCGTAATAAATTTTTATCCTGCTATGAATTTTCGTCTCCGCCACGTTCACTTTGTGTTATACCAGCTATACAATATCTCAAGTTACTCGCGCGCGCAGAGAGGCTAACATTATTCTTTAAGATATTTTCCTTTGGTATAGATAAAATATTTGGCTATTCCACACAGCGCTTCCGATATCTCGCATAAATCTCGCATTTATCGGTAAACCTATACTATATTTGCGTGCTTTCGCCGAACTCCCTGGACTTTTTAATCGCTCGCAATGCCCGTAATTCTCGTTTCGATAAAAATCAAATGCCAGTCCGCGTTCGGCATGCCGATTAAAATTTATACGGTGTTTCAGAAATCACATACTTCTTTTCTGGGGTTTCTTTGAGTTTAGAAACACACGCGGTTCCTTTTTTTTTTTAAATTATACAATTATATAGCTATTATTCGTTATTGACTCGTTAATAATGACACAGGTATCATTCATCTCCTCATTCTTATTCGCGAATCACCCAAATTATGCCTTCAACGATTTTTGGAGCATCCTGCGTAATACGACAGGATTATTCTGAGAGAGTCTTTGGCCGTGTACGTGCATCGAAATATCGAATGTCACATTGTCGCTGTAAGAGCTAAGGAAAAAGACCGATCCGAAAGGATTAAGTCTCGGTACCGTACAACTTCAGTGACGAGACGAATAATGACTTTCAGATGATGGCTGCAATGGCCCGTTTATGCTCTGCACGATCATACTGAGACAGTCCAAGCTGCTTCCGTTATTTTGCGAGGACAACACCTCGGCCTGCTCGAAACCTGGAACATAAAAATACGAACGACATTAGAATAATACCACTCTCCTAAAAAATCACGCGCACTTTGCGTTTGTTATTTTGTACAACGTCGCCTTCCACTCAATCCCGTATGCATTGCTGTATGTTAGAATGTTAGAATATTCCTTTTCTAACAAGTCGAAATTCTCTGCAGTGCAAGACTTAGACTTCATTTTCACGCCGCGTTTAGCACAAAAAGATCATCGCAATTCTCGAGGCAACGAGCGTAGTCTTGCAAACATGAGAGCAAACGTGCGCACTGTGTGCAAAGTACAAACTACGTTTAAGCGAACTTTAGGTGCTCTTTGACCGTCCTACGTCTCCGTCGTAATGTATATCTAGATACGGATGAATTGTGAGCGTTTCCCGAACGGTAACCGGGGACGACGGCTTCTTCTTTCCACTTTTCGTTGTCCTTCGCCGCGGAGAAAGCATTTGCATAAGTTATATACTGCGACGTTAAGGGCTTTGAAGCCGTTATTCTTGGCACCGATGCGCGCTTCCGTCTTTCTGTCTTAGGTCCGACTTGTATTTTTCCGCCCACGTAGAAGGTATACATAAATTCACAATAATGGTTATATTATTTGTGTAATTACACAATACACAATATCAAAAATAAATGTTATAAAATGTACAAAAGTAATCATCTCTATAGAAACAATACTCACTTACTTAACTAAAATATATTCTCTTCTAATTTCGATTGTATAAAGTACTAGATATTTGTAGAAACATTTGTAGATAAATAGAAAAAGTTTTTAATTGTGTATCTATTTATGTAACATTTTTACATTGCGGCATCTGTTAATTATCTACACTGTTAAAAGGCTAGAGGATGAAATTTAAACCAATACCATAATAGTTAGATTTATTTTGTTATTTTTAACTACCATGTGCGTCAAAATTTATTAGTTTGAAAAAAAAATAGGATTATTTTAACTCCATTGGTTTAGTCAAATTAACATTGTTTTAGTTAAATTAGCTACATATTGAGTAGGAGCAGTGGCGACCTACGGAATAGTTAAAAATTACTCAAAATTGAGTTGAATTTAACCCTATGAATTTAACGGTGTATAAAAAGTTGGAGTCATTTAGAATTAAACCTAATATATACACGTGTAATTATAAAAACTAAAGGAGATTAAATATTTGCACAGAAAAAAAGAGATTTTTAAATGCAATATTCAGATATTTAGGTACGCGAATATTTGACGACCCTAACTCTAATGATAGTGCAAATATCTCGCGACAGATCATCGAATGCGTTGATGACTAATTAGCCACCTACACTCCACCAGCATTTCGGACGTGTTGCTGGCACGAAAGTGCAGGTAAAGATATATTTGCTAAGAGCTTAACCAAGAAAATGGACAGCACGAAACTAATAATATTAGTTGAAACGACGAATGCGCCGACATGCGTCGATAAATATGAAAAGAAGACAGGTAATTTCAATTTTTGTTTTTCATCCGTCTTCCATCCTGAAAGAGACGGTAGTAATTAATTTTCAATTTTACAAAATGCGAATTGTTTGCCCAAGTTGATATTTGCATAACAAAAATATCGAAAAGACAATAGACTTTAATTTTTGAACGAACAGTTGAGAACAAGCAATTTTTCGCGAAAGCAATCTTCGCGAAAATCGATAAAGACATTTTTATTTAATTCCAAGTGGACGTCATTTTAATAAAATTTTAATTGGAAACTTAGTTGCTAACGCAATTAGCTTCGGAAATAAAAGAGTTACGAAGAAAAATGGGATCTAATCAAACTTTCGCTAAAGAAAAATCGATTTTGCATTAAAAAAGATCTCGGGAATAAAGTTTGTTAAGAAGTTACTTACTTAAATCTTAAGTATATACATATAATAATTACACAGAGATAATGTATATGTATATATACGCCGTATATATCATCGATGCTTAATTTCTTATAAATATTGGGAAAACTCTGATTCTCGGTGCCTCCAATCTCCATAAAATTAAAAACACCGTAGATTTGAGAAGATTATAAATATTCATGGGTCTTAGATGCTAAGATAATGAAAAAATGCAAAGAAGTATAGCTCCCGGTTAGTATCTGACGAGTATGGAAATGACAGTTACCAGTAAAAATGATAAGAGACAATTATAGGAAACTAGTAGCAGTTTAATAAAATTGCACTAGCAGTTTTAATAGAAGAGAGCTGAAATCTGAACTTTGTATACCTATAAACTGTATTTAATTGTCGCATCCGATTCTAAACTGGAGCCCTTTTACGTAACAAATGAGGAATATGTTGACAACATATTGAAATTTTAATATTAATAAGACTAATTAATTAGTGTCATAATATATAGTGACATGTAATATTTGTAAATGAATTTTATCAAAATACATATATGTACATAAATACACATATAACAAAATACATTTTTCATCGAGATATATGTTTTATATATATGAGTATTCTGCTTTGTTTTATTGCGCACGCTTTGAACAAGCAAACTCCTATTTTTCGGTCATTATACGTACACATTGTCCCGAGACAAGAGGCTTTCCGAAAATCAGCACAGAAATATCCCGCAACAAACGTTAATCAGGATTGAAACGATTGTCTGGCAAGGCACGAACGTTGGAGTGCGCCGAATATTTATTTATAAATCACGGGACGTATATGATACTCGCTGTCATACTTCTGCGGATGATATACTGCCTAGATTGCTTGCCAGATTCGTTCGGTATACCGCGCAATCACGACACCGAATAGATCTCGATGGTAACGTAAATTATTTACAGCACTGACAACTCTGTCAACCGCAATGTAATTCTCGACGCGTACGCAGACAGACAGATATTTCTGACATACGATTCTTTCGCCTATAACTCTCCGTCGGCGTAATGAAACACGAAATGTGCCGCAATTAAGCAAATTCGAGTCATATTCGAAAAAATTAATTTTAGACACTTCTCGTGTATTCTGGATATCCTTCTATATTTTTCCACCGTAATATGGTGTTTGAAGCATAAACATTTTTGGAGAACCAAAGTGTTTAATTCTATTTATTACGAAAATTGTTTGTTTCAACTTGACGTAAATATTTATTAATAGCACCTAATTTCTCGTTGAAATAGTACCTGGGTATTCAAGAAAACGCAAATGTATATTCCTGCAAATAATTGAAAGAGATTCAAATGAGATAAGCGAAACACATCAATTACGGATGACAATCAAATTAATCTTCTTGTAATGTTAATGAATAAGCGAGATTGGATCGAGAAACAGCGGGCACCATATTTCTCAATTATTTCTCATGAATCGTTCTATATCTCGTGCCGAGACGCTCTAATCGATTCAGCAAATCGGTGGATTAAATCGTAATGCCCTGTAACATTCGGTAAGAACGACAGAAATAACTGGTCAACGAATAAACGTACGGGACATGAATTTGAGAACGGAAGCGCATCTATAAATATATATAGATAGAGATAGAAAATGTGCACGCGCGACGTATCAACGTCAAATCGGAAAAACTCGTCAAAATGACTCGGCGATATGTATACGATACATAAATTAATGTTGAACATTTTACTGCGTGACATTATTGCGACATATTGTTATCTATGTTATCTATGACAATAATTAGAAGGGATACAACATTGTGTAAAGTGTTTCAGAAATAAAACGGTTTTTCGTCAGAACTAAAAAAAAACTTGATTTTCACTGTTAAATATTCAAAGGTAAAATTTAAACCAATACCTTGAGTTAAATAACATTTTGTTATTTTTAACTATCATGTGTGTCAAAATTTATTATTTTAATAAAACAGTTTATAAAACAGTACTACTTTAATTCCCCATGGATTTAGTTAAATTAACATTGTTTTAGTTAAATTAACTAGGATATATTGACTAGGAACAGTGGCGACCTAGGAACTATAGGAATAGTTGAAAATGGCTCAAATTGAGTATAATTTGATACCATGAACTTAACAGTGTTGCTATAATATTCGCACAAAGTTTAAATGTTTCACAGAGAGAATTATACAAGTTTATATACAATAAACTGTCTTTTCCCTGAAACTGAGCGCGAAGCTACGAGGCATCCTACTAATTGGTTTGCCCGTTCGACCGACTCGTCTTTGTGTACATCATTAAAATAAGTTGCACTTCGCCCACGTAGAATAATTTCGGGTGCGAAGGCTTAATGTTCTCGGCGGACTTTTTTTGGTGGAAAAAGAGAGAAAAGAAAATCTCGGCGAGGTAATGCCGCGACGAGCGTACTTAGAGTCTCTTGTTCCCAGGAGGTTCGGAGTCACCGATGCGTTTCTTGCTAATGAGGAGAAATCAAAGGTACGTTGTGCCGTTGGAGCAGGTCGCGCGCATTCAGCAAATCGTCTAGGACACGTCTTTGAAGATGGAAATGCAATTAAGTCGTCTCAATTTACTCGCTGTCCTAAGCATCCGGTGTCCTAAATGAATCGCGACTTTTTCGGAAACACTTTCTTCGGGCGCAGCATCGGTTCGCTCATCGATCATTTTGATTATACGATTGTCGAAGACATTCAGGGTTCTCACAATGAGATTTTAAAATTGCGTCAAGATATTCGCACGTCAGGTTTATTTTTACAAGTCACTGCGACGGTGTTATTCAGTAATTATTTAACTGGCAGTTCTGACATTGGAGAATACTATGATCCTAAGTATGTGACTAATTTGTGAGAATATAATGTAGCCATTTTTTACATTCACAGTATTGCGTATTATCTAACTTCATAATACACGTGATATTATAATTCTGAATTTATTTATGCAAACAGTGGAGCTTCGTAAATGTTACAGCCATGATACTATTGTATAAATTAATTTGGAATTAAGTATATTTACATAAAATTATGCGCGCATTGCAACATCATGCCTGCCTCGCTTATTTATGAATCCAAATAAAGTTATAACAAGTTTTTGTCGTGTAATATTAAATATGATGTATGAAAGCCGAATCATTCACATCGCAAAATTCTTTTGTAAATCAAATAAATCAAATAAATCAAATAAATCAAATAAATCAAATAAATCAAATAAATCAAATAAATCAAATAAATCAAATAAATCAAATAAATCAAATAAATCAAATAAATCAAATAAATCAAATAAATCAAATAAATTATTACTCAATAATAACGAATTTAACGAACTGTAAACAATTCGTTAAATAATTTTTAAGATCGACAGTCTCTAATAGCCAATTTCTAACAAGAAAACCTCGCAAACTCAAAAATTCTGATTTTGATGATACTTTATTACTCAATTTATGGCAATTCACACCTGATTTTAACGACTAGCATATGTGAAATGGGCACGTTAAATGTCAGAATTCGCAAATACATCAGCGATATCGTATTTACGTTCGATTCGTTTTTCTACCGATAGCGAGTAGGGAAATTAACGGGGTTTCCGGATACATTAGTGGATTCTTGGTGCAGCAAAGTATGTACCTTGGCTGCAGTTTCGTCCGCGCTTAAATTTGTGTTCCGCCGAGTTGAGGACTCTGGCGACGATGCGTCATACTAATGTACCGTGGCAATATATGGCACTCCGGTGCCGGTGGCTTAAATTTTCTTATCCTCCCGACGAAGGTCCGGATATTTTTCGAGATAACTTCTCGCACGTGCACTGATGACGATGTTGCGCCGAGCCTCGGCGAGGAATGTTAGGTAAGATGAACATATTATTAACTATAACTTAATTATTACTTTTACGAACTTCTATTTAATGGGTAGAAGAGACAAATTGCAATATTTTGTAGAAAAAAGAACTGTCGATGCATTTAGATAGGATTAAAATTAAAAAATATATCCATCTATAATCACTATCAAAAATTCCGATAATCGGATTTTTCGTCCGTTAAAACCCAGAGCAAAAGGAAAATTTGAGAGATCGTAATAAATCATGACAATGTGTTCCGATTTATTGACTAAAAAAATAAAAGTTAATACGGATAACGTAACTCAAGGTAGCGAAATTATAATACCTTACATAAATAATAGAGTTTCTCAACAACGTTTTAGTATAAATCAGAGTGGAAATAAAAGATTGTACTTGCTATCGCTTGCACATACGCAGTACGTACTATATCAAACAGATACACGAGTCTGAAGGTTTCGACGCTGCATTATATTAGTTTACTGATAAGCAACAATCACTAATTATCCTCGGAACGATGTAACTTACGAGGACGCGCGCTCGACGCGCGTCCCTTTTTGTGTGCTGCAACGAGTCGTTTGATCATTAAGCGCAGAGTAAACTTCTGCCCTACATCTCATACGAGTCATACGGTGCGTCCAAATCAAACGACACGTACGTAAAGGAAACACATTAGAGACGCCGCCGCGCGCCGTCTCCTCCTCTGCGGTTCGTACTGCAGCTTTACGAGCATGCTGTCGTGCATTCGAGGTACGAGCCCTGCCGTAATCGTGACGATCAAAAGAGCAATAATTCGCGGAGGATAAACAACTTATACATTGTGCATACGTTGAGAGCGACCATTAGTCCAAAACGGCGACGTGAGAGTTACGTCCTGGACTTAAAGTGAGATTCGAGTGTCAATGTGTTTTGTGTTTTAACGTTGCATTTTTACACGCTACTCCCGAGTAAGTACACGCGTCTTAAACGACACTCTTGGCGCGTACCTGAACCGTTTAGAAAACTTGCGTTTTAGTTGTGATTCTAGACGTTTCTTTTATCTCAGCGGAGAATCTTTTTGTGCGTATATAATTACGTAAATGCAGATTGCCTTTAATAAACGTATATCCAAGTAAAATTATATCGCGGGATTGCAGGCCAAAAGCTCAAGTCTCGCGCGTGTGTCAGGCAACAGAATCAAACTGTGTCGCTGAAATCGCCCACACTCTCAAATATATTCCATCTACCATCGCCTCCCTGTATCTCGTTTTATCCCTCGCATCTCGTACATGCGAATCCTGCGAAGTTTTTCGGATACGCGAGGGAAAACGACGGCTGTTTTCGAATAACATCCATTAAATGGGACGTAACGGCGGGGCATCAATTAAAATAATCAGGCACCGCGCTAGCGGGACACGCTTCAGCGAGCCGCTTGGCAGCGTTGCTCTTTCCCCCCCCCCCTCTCTCTCTCTCTCTCTTCCTCTCTTTCTTTTTCTCCCTTCTTGCAAACCCTACTATAGATAGGATTCTCGCGCGTTCTTGCGCGCGTGTACGGCACGGGACACGTTCTAGCGCAATCGTGAATTATGAGCCCGTTCCGCGATCGTGTAACGAGGAAATTCGTTGCCGCGCTTTTGCCACCGCTTTATGATCCAACCAATCTTCCGATGCCTTACGACTCGAAGAAGTCCAAAGTCCACGGAAAAGGGAGGAGGAGGGGGGAGAGAAAAAAGAAATCCACGTGCAAACATCCACGGGATTTATTGGTAAGATCAAGGGCGGAGTTAGACGTCAAAATGAGATGTCCTTGTGCAGGTGTCGTTGTATAGATGCGAGTGATCTCTCTGAGAGAGATAATAAGCACGCGCACGCAAGGACGCATTTATTTCAGCGTAAACTCTAACACGCCATTTACATAATCGAGCTCGTTCGCGCTTTACGCTCGCTCGACCGGCACGCCGGCCGACGCGTGACGGATGCATAATCGCTTCTTCCCGACGCACGCGCTCGCCACCGGTCCTCCTTTAATTGACGACTTTGTCTCACGGAACGTTGGATTTAATAAAGCCGATGGAAATAGCCCGGATGGACCGAAATCCCTGTCTTCCATTTGGGCCCTAGAGACAGAATGAGCAAACGAAACATCGCTTGCAATAGATATTTACAAGGAAACGGATCCAAGCCCCTCTCTTTCATTCCCAATTTTGATGAGTTTTGGATTTTTTGACAATTTTATATTCAAAAAATTCAAATATTTTTAAAATACTTCTATATCACTCGCTATTGTTTTTGAAAATTTTTTTACACTTAAAGCTTATTTAACACTGCGCGGACACCGTGGCCCTTTTAAGGCACAGTCGATTTTTCGTATTTTACAGTTTTCTCTTGACGTTTCAACACTTAAAACAAAAATTGCAACAGTTTCGGCTTTATGTAAGTATAGAAATCACTTTTTAATACTTTAAAGATGATACTTGAGTTTTTATAGATTTTTTTGTAACACAAAAAATTCAAACCCTCTAAACTTAAAAGTCTCAGGGTGTCCGGGCAAGTGTTCCAAAAACACAGTGTCCGCGCAGTGTTAAAGATAAATTCAACAGTATGTAACAAATTATTTTCTGAAAGTGTATTTCTGAAGAACAATTTATAAAGATTCTATATATAAATTGCGTATGTGTATATAATAACAAATATAATTATAAATAATTTTGATATATAGTAATGATTACGTGTGTGTGTTCTTTCTTTATACCAATTGTAAGTAAGAGAGAAAAGTTAATAAAAAGTAATCAAACATTAGCTCGATATTCAAATATTTTATTAGAAAGAATGAAAAATAAATTATAATGATGCAGCATATATACGTATAACAATGGGCGCGTTCAGCAGACCAAACCGGTGAGTAGCAGCCGAACGTGATTGGCTCTTACTTTTAGAACCAACCAATCAACGTAGAGTGTTGATAAGACGAACTCAACAGTTGTGTCTGCTGAACGCGGCCATTAATAAATGCATGTCACGTAACAGTTTTTTTTATTCGCGACTTTGTGCGTTGCAATAAGAAACGTTATAAAGATATTTGTCGGGTGCGGCGCATTAACATTTCAGTGCGGACGTTCATTCTATCAACAATTATTAGTCACTGCAAATCAATACCAGAACAAAGGTATTTAAAATATTTCTGTATCATTTTTTTATCGTTACTCATATACTTTTAACAAGTAACAAGGAAAAAATAGACTTTGAAAGTCGTGGTTAGCTGTGCATGTATTAATGTTATGTAACGTTTAATTAACAATTTAATATACAAACTTACGATTTATAACCTTACAGTGGATAAAAGAAGTATTTGCACACCAGTTTTCTTACAATAACTTTGTTGGAAGGAATAATAAATAATTACAAATTGTATCCATAAGTAACTTATTACATATATATTGTATGTAATAAATTACTTATGGACGCGGATACAATTCGTATTTATGTGTTATTCCTTCGAATAAAGTTATTGTAAAAAAACTGTATGCAAATACCTTTTTGATCCACTGTAAGGTTATAAGTCGTACGTTTCAATTCTACTTCTCAGCAAAGCAGTGATAGATAAAAATAGATAGAAATTATTAATCTATAAAAATAGATTACAGATAAAAATTATTAATCTATAACTGACAAGTAGTGAATGGATAAAACGATTACACATATAAGGACTTATACATCGATTTTCAAAAAAATAATTTTGTCATATCCGATTGAATTTGTGTTTAAATAAGCTTTAATTTGAACATAAGAACATTTCAAAATTCTTAAAAACAATAGTAAGTAGTGAGGATCTGAAGATATTTAAACATTTTATATAACATTTTCGAAAAATCTGGATGCACCATTATGTATCTGGAAGTACCTTTGACACCATACAAATTTTGTTTTGGACATTTTTACATATTATTTTACATAATTCACTCATTTGCTGCAACAATGACACAACTCAAAAATCGCCCTTTTTGAATTATTTGTACAAGAAAAAAGGTTGTACTACATGTACTATTTACAGTTAAATCGACAATGCTCAATTTTCACGAAACTCACCCGAGGGAGCAGTTGTGTCGCTATTGTGCCATATCATTTAGTAAATTATGTACAGGTTGCAATACTGTCTTATCTCAGTCTTATCTCAGTTGTAATTTTGTCATTGTAGTGAGAATCCATATCTAAATATCGTAAAATTCGAAAATTTTCTTTTCTCGTATATAAAATTCTCTCAATTGTTTCAAATTCTTCTCTAAAAGTGCCCGACTTGTGTAATATAACAATGGAAGTATAATATCAACTATACAAAAAAAAGAGAGTAAAAATACAAAGCTGACTCGGTTTGACGTACAAAGAAAAAGTTTGTTTTATACGAGAGAGAGAGAGAGAGAGAGAGAGAGATTTTTTGTATCATATAAAAAAAGTTTCTTTTGTAAAGGGAATGAATGGAACTCAAGCGAATACACGAGCGAATGCGAAATAAAATACCTACGCTAAATTTCAGTTAAGTAACGCAAAATACATATCTTTCACATGCTTCTTCCGTTTGCTTATCAATATAGTTAATGCTCGTTAATGCTAATTAATCCCGAGTTATTTCTATAGTCGACCGCGCCGTGACGAAACGGCATCGGCTTTAGCATGACATTGTTATCGGGCTCGTTTTTGCGAACCTCTCTCTCGGGCGATGAGCACCGCAATGCTCGGATTTCGTCTCGCGATTTATCAAGCGGACATATGAACGATCACCGGCATGTCTCTCGCGCTGTCCTCTTGCAGAAGCTTTCTGTAACCGATACTAATTAACCCGCCGACAACTTCGAGCGCTTTGCGTTCAATAAGCACTGAAAATTTCAGTCACGTTTATTTCAGTAACTATTTTCTTCGGTAATTAAGAATAATTTTTAAAAGTAAAAAATTTTCAAGATTTTCTATTTTGGCATATTTTCCAAATCTTATATCTTCAAATATTTGCAAAATATTTCGATTAAATCTAGAAAACTAATAGTTATTTATAACCACTTGATGATTAATAATCGATAAAAAATCAAACTTCTTAACATATACGCACATTGAAATCAGCGAAAGAAATTAATTCTTTTCTCGAAGTTATATTTTTTAGATTAGTGTCCATGAAATTTTTAGGATGGATTGCCCGAAGAGCTTCAGGTTTTACCGAACGTAAAATTCTTTTATAGTTGTGATTAATTAATTCTTGTTTATAATTTAAAAAAAAACTGTAAAAGGTGGTTTTTTCTTCTTTTTTTTTAAGTGCTACTCTTTATTACTTTTGTGTTTTTCATACTTCATCCGGACAATAACCGGAGATTATTCATAGTATAGAAAGCACTTTTTAGTAGTAGCAACCTTTTTTTGCTTTAAATAATTGTATGAGACTTGTAGCTCGCCACACTCTGGTCCAATGGACCGCTGAACGTTTTTCGGTTTTCTAGTTTTCACATAATAACATAATTTTCTAGTTTTCTTATAATAAATTCAGTTTAAATTTAAATTATTTTTTTGATCAGATATTATTATAAACATCTTATTCTGTATTTCCAATTTCTACACAGTATAAGCTTAAAAATATTAATTAAAATAAAAATGACAATGCGACAAAATCGAGCGGTCTCACGATCCACGGAATGGCGAATTAAGGACTCGAAAATAAGTGTGGCTAGCTAGAGTTAAAAAAGATTCTTTCCGCATCACGTCAATCATGTCATTAAACATCTTAAATGTTAATTAGTTCTACATATGTGAAAGTTTTTGTAATGTTGTTCTAACATAAAAGACTTTAGCTACAAAAACCTGTTTTTTTTTTTTTTTTTTTTATTATTAAATCAACACTGATATACTTGTATATATGCAAGAATATATAATCTTCTTGTAAAAATTTCAATTTTTTCTTAATTAAACTACATAAAACTTTGTTTAACTATATAAATAACTTCATTCATGCAAGTTTTCTTCGTTTAACGCAGTATAATCTCATTTCAAGATTAGCTAGTCTTGCGTAATAAAAGTATATTAATATTGATTTGATACTTCTTGTTTTTCTGTGTGATTATTCTTATATTCTATATGATCTTGTTTACTCTTATCAAACAACTAGGCAAGTATTAGATTAGGGTTTAATGGAATTCGTGGTATATTATTGGTGCACGATAAAATAGGCACACACTGTAGCGCGCGATAAATAGAAACACTCTATTCCTTCTTATTTCTCCTTTACTCAACATATTCATCGTATATAACGTATATAACGTGAGGGAATCGCGTCTAATGTCGCGTCGTCGGTGTTGCCGCTCAAATGTAGCTTGTTTTGGAGCCGATCCACGATACTTGCCTACGTGTATACTTCTCGTTACGTTCTTGGCAACGGGTACGCTTTCGCGAGAAATCCGGAAAGCCGCGCTCGCTGAGGTCGCCTGAGATCGGTACATCCGCGAGTGATAAGCGATAAACCGCGAAGCCGGGAGCAGTGAAATGGACAAACTATGATACATGAATACTAAAGTACACGGATTCGATCGTTGATCGCAACAGTGATTACCTGTGGTTTGTAGACTAATATCATTTCATTTTCAAGATATTAAATAAATACGAAATAGGTACGTAGTGTCAGCATAACTATAAAAGTAAGAATAATTAATTAACGACGTTAAGTAGATGTACGTCGAATAACCTTATTTGATAATATATTTAAATTAAATTTCTCGTAATTTTGAAAGTGTCGTTGCTTTGACTTTCTCTTATTTGAACTTTGGACTTTGATCAATTCCACTGTCATAAACAGCTATCATCACAAAAAAACTGTACATTTTGTCATTTCGATAAATCTTAAGAATTGAACGGCAAAAATAAATTTTTTAAAAAAACAGGCTTGACATTTATTAATTTGTACAACAATGTAAGATCAGACTATTTTTTCGATAAATATTATGTTATTATACATTTTTATAGTTCAGAATGTGATACTTCTAAATAAATTAAATTTATATTTTTTTTCTTAATTTTAAATATTTCATAACCAAAACACAACATGTGCTTGCCATTTATTTCTGATTTATAATAAAGAGAAATCTCTCTCTCTCTCTCTCTCTCTCATATTATTAATATACAGCATAAATATATTTCTTTATCATCTTATACATATTTACCAGACTATATTGCTATTGAGATACGCGAAATTTACAGAAAATATTATTATTTTTATTAATTTTTGCACAAATTTTCAGATAATCGCGTTTCAAGTTTCTACATTTTTATATCATATTTTAATAGAAGTAAATGTAAATTCTTAAATATAGTTGTAAATTATACCTATTAATTGCGCTTTCCAAAAATTAATTAGAATCGAACATTTTAACTATATAATAATATAATAATTACAAATGTAATGTCAAAGTTTTAAGCTATTGAACTTAAATCTTAACGAATAGAACTCAAGTTTAAGTATATCCTATTAATAGTCATAGTTCAGTTGACCTTGACTTTTACCGATGATATCGCTAATTCTTTCAGTTCGTTGTTTGCATAAATATGCGGTGTATAAACCATAGAATCATTCTAAATTAAAATAGATTTTAAATTTTTAATCATACATCTTGATTATGTTTTAAAATATTTAAGATTTTTATGTCCACTTATATTTACTAGTACCTTTCCAGACAATTCTATTCAACTTATTTAGAATTTGAAAAAATAAAGTAAATCCAAATTAAAAGCCAAAATCAGCTAAGCAACAAGAATCAATATCACTCATCTATTTGTTCGTAAAATATTATTCAAATCAAAAATAAAATTTATTTCGCATGCATAACAATTTTGTATTTAACATCACAGAACAAATTGCTATCTTCGAAATTGAGTGATTCAAATAATCGAGGATTTTCAGAGATATTAGTTTCTCTTTTAAATAAGTATGTGATTCGACCTTTTTGTGCGCCAGAATGTATTACGTCATCTCACTGTATATTCAGCATCTACATATTAAACTGAGTACTGAGTCAAAAAATTTTCGCCTCTACGTAATTCGACACGAATCGCGTCATGAATCAATAATTTAGTCGCATAAAAAATAATAAAAATAAGATTTTATATGTGTCGAAACGGATTTCGGACTGAGATAAGTGAGCATGAGATACAGGATGTTCCCACAAGAATATCCACGGTAAAATTTATGACGATTCGATGATAATTTAAATGTACACTTGAGAGAGAACTCCCAATAGTTTCGACCAAACATCGGATTGAGGTTTAGTTTAATAATGTGGCTTCTACTTTACACTTGTTTACTTTACAACCTGCGTTCGTTGTGATATCTATATAAATATATGTTAATGCAGGTATATATCGAGCACATCCGGATCCACACACACACACAGCTTCTCATCAATACGCTGTAAGAAACAACTGAAGGACAATTATTTCAAAGAACACGATGAAAAAGGCGGCAATCTTTACTGTTCTAATCGCCATCACGATAGGCCTATTACAACTGTACCTACCAAACAAGTATAGCTACCTTTACGGCAATGATACAGGAGGCTCAAGATTAATGAATGTGCTAAGGCTAGGTGAAGGGATCCTAGCTTTCTGGAAAGAGAGTCGACGTTACATAGCCGAACAGGTACCGGACACGACACCGGAATTTGGAGACACGTTTGATTTTATAGTGATCGGCGCGGGTACGGCTGGTGCGACTATAGCCGCGAGGTTAAGTGAAATTTCTCAGATTAAGGTGCTACTGATCGAAGATGGAAGTCATGAAAGTCTATACATGGATGTACCGTTAATTGCTGGCGTGCTGCAATCAACCAATATCAACCGAAAACATCAGACCAAGCCATCCGATAAGTACTGTCTAGGCATGGAAGGAAACAGTTGTATTTTTCCAACAGGAAAAGTAATTGGCGGCAGTAGCGTAATAAATTATATGATAGCAAGCAGAGGCGGCGCCGAAGATTACGATCGCTGGGCCGAGATGGGAAACGAAGGCTGGGCATATCAGGACGTTCTCAAGTATTTCAAAAAGCTGGAAACAATGGAAATCCCGGAGCTGAAATCGGATAATGACTACCATGGTACCAATGGACCAGTACATATCGCATACCCGTCATTTCGTACCCCGTTGGCAGAAGCATTTCTAGAAGCTAGCAAGGAGCTGGGATATCCACTAGTAGATTACAACGGGAAGAACGGAATAGGATTCTCATATTTGCAGACCACGATCATAAACGGCACTCGCATGAGCAGCAATAGGGCGTATTTGAAGCCCGCGCGCGATCGCAAAAATCTTCGCGTAACTCTTGAGAGCAAGGTGACAAAAGTGTTGATCGATCCTAGTACAAATCGAGCAATCGGCGTAGAATTCGTCAAATATAATCAAACTATACGTGTGTTCGCGAACAAAGAAGTAATTCTAAGTGCAGGTGCCATCGGATCATCTCAATTGTTGATGCTTTCGGGAATCGGACCAGCGAAACATCTTACCGAACTAGGCATAAACGTAATTCAAGATGCGCCAGTCGGCGAGAACCTTATGGATCACCTAACTTTCTTCGGATTAGCGTGGACAATAAACGCATCGATAAGTTTAATAATGCCCGAAATGGTTAACCCTGTTAATCCATACTTAACGGATTTTTTAATAAACCGAACGGGACCGTTCACAATTCCAGGTGGAGCCGAGGCTGTCGGTTTCGTAAACACAAAACGACCAGAAAAATATGACGATCTACCGGATATCGAACTATTATTGGCTGGTGGTACATTTAAAGAAGATTATATTATTCCAAAAATGCTCAATTTTAACAAATATGTACGTCAGGAATGGGCCAAATACTCTGACACGTATGGTTGGGCCACTGCGATAGTATTGTTGAAACCAAAAAGTCGTGGACGGATAAAGTTATTGGCTAATGACATTAATGTTCAACTAGAGATCGCACCGAATTTTCTCGAAGACCCAGACGATATGAAGACAATGATTGCTGGAATTAGAACTGCATTAAAGATTGGTCGAACAAAGGCGATGCAGGCATTCGATTCTCAATTGTTAAACATTACTTATACGGAATGCAACAATTACGAATATGACTCTGATGCTTATTGGGCATGCACGATAAGAACAGTATCTTCCACGCTTTATCATTATTCTGGGACTTGTAAAATGGGACCAAGGGGAGATCCAACTGCTGTCGTTGATCCTAAATTAAAGGTATATTTCTTTAATTCACTAGAATATTTGCGCGAAGTATAATAAGTAATGTGATGTGCAAGTGTATATCCTGATTTGTAAATTCGTGTACAATATATTGCAGGTGATCGGCATTCAAGGATTACGAGTGACAGATGCATCCATTATGCCCGAAATTGTATCGGCCCACACAAATATACCTGTTTTTATGATTGCCGAGAAGGCGGCAGATATGATCAAGGAAGAATGGGGTTATTTGAAAAAGTTACGATAGAGGTTTTATAAAGTAATTATATTATTTTGCTATATTTTTTTAGTACCGCCTTACGATTGTAGTAATAGTACAAACACGTAAATTCATTGTATTATTCGAACTATTGCTTTTGAAAAGGAATTGAACTAAAAGAGTTAGTTCGAGTATTGGTCGACTTAGTTTGGAAAAATGTAAGAGTAAAATAATATTCAAGAAAGTGGAAAAGCTACATATTAATTCTGATAGAATTAATTCAAATTTTTAAACGTTAAAAAATTTTTTTTGGAAAGATAAACAATGCAAATGTATGCGTGTAATTCGCAAAAAAGAGTTTTTTAGAACAAATGAGAAAATGTATTTATTAGAGAAAAATCACTTACATAAAAAGGTCTTGAAATTTAATCAAACTTTAATGCTGTTCCATTTCCGCAATTTAATTAATTCTGTTGCTGTATTATGTTTATTTCATATCTTGAATAGCTAATCGCGTAATATGTGTATCCTTACAGTTTGATAAATGCTTAAATTGTTTATTTTATATATACAGGATGCCCCGTAAAGACTGTAACCGAGACTATGATAGTTTTTTAATAAAAGCATTTAAAATTAATGAATTAAAATTCGCACGCTATGTGTGATACAATACATAGTGCTAAAACCGAAAACAGGTTATTATTCCTCTTGTTAATATCGATATAACGGTTACAAATGAGATGTTATTATTCTTAATCTTTATAAGACATCCTGTAGTATAATTAACTTCTTAAGTCAGTTCCAGACCAAATAAACAGCGCAAACGGACACAAATAAACGATTCATGGATAACGCTGCAAATACAAATAAATCCAAATATATCGGAAAACTCATTCTCCTCTTGTCATTACATCAAAAGAAAAACGCATGTAAAGTTTAATTAAAAGAAAATCGTAACATTCACACTATTAAGCATTCTATATTTTGGGAGCTTTCCAGCAAACGACAAAAGTCGACACTAACGTCATTCTATCTTTCTTTTTTGACAATGAGTAACAAAGACAAAACGGCACTTGTGTCAACTTGTGTCGCTTGCTGAAAAGCTCCCTTTATAGTTTAAAATAATCGGCAAGTATCTTTTGCAAATATTTTGCAAGGTTTTAAAATTCTTAATATTTTATAAGTTTCTTTCTACCATCACATTGTATTTCTTCCTAGTTATAATAAATTTCATGAACAAAAACAAAATTAAAATTATTTTATAAAATTCTATAAAAAAATACTATTTGATTAAATTACATAAAATATTTTATGTAATTCTCAGATATATTAAAATATTATATATATATATATATATATATATATATATATATATATTGTATATAACATAAAATTTGTATATAGAATAATGTGTAGGTATGCCGACAGTCGATGCATACCTACACGGAGAGAATTTTCTCTTAAAATTTACCCTGAAATCATGGTAGTTGTGGGACAACATGGAGCACCAAGAATTTTATGCGAGCTATTCTGATTAATATCTACCATGATAAAAAATATTAATATCTATTACATTAAAATATAAAATATGTTTGATTAATTTTACTAAAATATACCTAGGAAATTTCAATAATTTTTCAAAATTTACCAATCTGCTCGGTAATTTTTATCACGTTGTTTGTAAAATGTCTTTTGTATATTTTAAATTGTATATTCCTTGATTGCCAAGTTGTCCCAAGTTTGTAGTAAATTTAAAGGTAAAATATAACAAAAAATTCTCTCCGTGTAACGATCGTAGTCTTCATAGTTCAACTTATATAATATTATAACAAATTCATTGTATATATAATATTCATTATATATATAATATTTTAATAAAATTAATATTTCTTATTTATATTCATACAACATTGTTGTTTATACCGAAGTACAACAAGTATTGTTTATATCGAAGATCGGGACTTCGCCGCGCGCAATGTCAGTTTTTACTTCTGTATGATCTTCTAGACAAATAATGCGAAATGTAAAATAATCTAACATTAGTGTAAAAAATAAAAAAAATTAAACAATATATTGCAATACATTCAAATAACAATAAATATTACACACATTCAGACCAAACAATAATTATCGAATAATAATTTAATTATAAACCTTTAACACTTGCCAAACTGTAAAAAAAAAAGAATTACTGTACTATTATACGAAATAAGATACATTTTTGAAAAGTCATTAATCAATATGTTAGAAAAAAATGATTTTTATACATGGAATAAAATTTGCGTTTACTAAAAAAAATTATAATATGCTGATTCATAATATTGCGCTATATTATAGTATAAGAGAACTACATATTAAACATTACAAAAAAAACATAAAAATAAAAGAACTGATTTATCATATTTATGTGTAAATGTGCAGACTTTCATCGATTTTGCATTATACATCTTGTATCTGTTTCGACAGCAGCTAACAAAACGTACCTTGAAAATATACAAAAAATATGATTGAAAAAATAATAGTCATTACAATTTTTTGTAAAAAATATTTTCAGTAATTTCAATTATTTTAAATGGTTTTATTTAGCAAAAATTGCATTTTTATTTATGAATTAAATAGCGACATGATCCCTTCTTTCTCTCGGTACTACAGGCATATTTTATATTATACCATATTAAGCAAAATATGCACCCTAAAACAGAACCTCCAGTCAAGTTTTGAATTTTACAATATCTAATAAGACATGAGAAAAAGTTGTTTATCATTGTAGCAAAAAATATTGCATGCAATAAAGTCAGACGTTTCATAAAATGACCCCACAAATCATGCTGGAGAGAAATCGATGTACGTAAATAAGATCTACATGACTAAGACAAAACACAAGAATGCTCACAAAAGCATTAGGTCTCGGTCGATGAAAATTAAAAGGCATATTCTCTAGAAAGTTCAGTTTATTATTTAATCGAAAATCAGATATATCAGAATCAATTCGACAACATGGACCAAATAAATAATGTATAATAAAAGATTAACAATTTAAAAGATCTAACGTTAAAAAAGTAAAATATTAAAACATTACATCGAAAATTAAAGAACTTCTATCAAATATGAGATTACGCAATAGGTTAATTTTTCACATTATTATCGGCACAATTCCTGCGCCGTTAAAACAAGTTGCTCATTATGACATAAATATTAATCAAAAGATAAGTTATACAAATAATAATTCAGAAGAACCGATGTTGCAAGAACAAAATATTAACATACATGATAAATTTAAAAAAGACTCCTGCCAAATGTGAAATAGTGCAATAGTCATTCATTTCTTTAGTCTGGAGGAAAGAATAGCCATTTATTTCTCTATCTCTTCGTCGTGACATTAATATGATCTTACGAATTCTTTGGAGGGGACACAAGCATATAAAACTATATACACAAAGAATCTAACATTTTTCAGTTAAATTTTATGAAGCCTCTACTATAGTCGCGAAAAGTGACAGCTATATAAGGTGTAAACTTAAAAGGCCAAATATATCGACCGACCAGGCACATTTCCTGTTATTACACATTATTCAACATTTAAAGGTCAATTATTATTCAAATATGCTGAACAAGATTCCGAGTCTCCTCCATGTTCTCAGTATCGGTACTATAATCAACTCGTTACATGGACACCCATACTACAGCAGTCTTCATGGCAATAGTAATAACGGATGGACGTTGCAAAAATTACTAATTAATTTCTTGAAGCAGAATCAACAATATGTAGAACAAGAATTACCGGATATAACACCCCAGTTTGGAGACAGATACGACTTTATAGTGATCGGCGCCGGTACGGCTGGTGCAACTATAGCCGCAAGACTAAGTGAGATACCTCGAAACAAAGTGCTGCTGATTGAAGCTGGTTTCCATGAAAACCTCTTTATGGACATCCCAATATTCGCTCCTCTCCTCCAAACGAATAACAACATCAATTGGCGCTATCGGACCAAGTCATCCGACAAGTATTGTCGTGGCATGAAAGATAATAGTTGCCATTGGCCGAGTGGAAAAGTAGTCGGTGGCAGTAGTGTGCTAAATTTTATGATAGCAAGTAGAGGCGGCGCCGAAGATTACGATCGGTGGGCCGAGATGGGGAACGAAGGCTGGGCATATCAAGACGTTCTCCAGTATTTCAAAAAACTGGAAACAATGGATATTCCAGAGCTGAAATCGGATATTAACTACCACGGTACCGATGGACCAGTACATATCACATACCCGTCATTTCATACTCCGTTAGCAGAAGCCTTTCTAGAAGCTGGCAAGGAGCTAGGATATCCAATAGTAGATTACAACGGGAAGAACGAAATAGGATTCTCATATCTGCAAAACACAATCATGAATGGCACTCGCATGAGTAGCAATAGAGCGTACTTACATCCCGTGCACGGTCGTAACAATCTCCATATGACTCTTCAGAGCACGGTGACAAAAGTGCTGATCGATCGTACCACAAATCAAGCAATCGGCGTAGAGTTCGTCAAGAATAAGCAAAAAGTACGTGTATTCGCGAATAAAGAAGTAATTTTATGTGCGGGAACCATTGGATCATCGAAATTATTGATGCTCTCCGGCATCGGACCAGCAAAACATCTTGTAGAACTGGGCATAAACGTCGTCCAAGATGCGCCAGTCGGCGAGAACCTTATGGACCACTTAATCTTCTACGGAATAACATACATAACAAACGCTGCGGTCAGTTTACAGTTCTTCGACCTGATAAATCCTATTAATTCGCATATATCGGACTTCATAATAAATCGAATTGGACCGTTAACAATTTCGGGAAGCGAGGCCATCGGTTTCGTCAACACAAAACACCCAGAAAAGCAGAGCGATTTACCAGACATTGAATTATTGTTTAACGGTTTCACATTGAAAGATTTTCTGTTTCCAAGGTTATTAGAATTTAAAGATCCCATAATTCAGGAATGGGAGAAATACAGTGGCAGCTATGGCTGGACTATTTTACCAATATTGTTGAAACCTAAGAGTCGTGGTAGGATAACATTGTTGGCTAACGACGTTAATGTTAAACCAGAGATCGTGCCGAATTATTTCGACCATCCAGACGATATGAAGACAATGATCGCCGGTATTAGGATGGCATTAAGTATTGGTCGAACAAAGGCAATGCAGGCATTCGATTCTCAGTTATTAAACATTACTTATACTGAATGCAACAATTACAAATATGACTCTGATGCCTATTGGGAATGCGCAATAAGGACTGTCTCAATGACACTTTATCACACTTGCGGCACTTGTAAAATGGGACCTAGGGGAGATCCGACTGCTGTCGTCGATCCCAGATTAAAGGTATTTGTTTGTAAAAACATAATAAAATATTCATGCAGAATATCATAATAAGCAGCATGTACTTCATGAATTCATATGTAATATTTTGCAGGTTATTGGTATAGAAGGATTACGAGTAGCAGATGCGTCCATTATGCCCGAAATTATATCGGGGCACATAAACATTCCTGTTTATATGATCGCCGAAAAAGCAGCAGATATGATCAAAGAAGACTGGGGTTACTTGGAAAATTATATATAATTATAATAATCTTTTATGAAGTAATTGCATTATTTTATTATTTCTTACTCACATACATGTTTACTTTATAATTACGACGATAATATAAATGCTCATATTTGATGTACTATTTGTGAAGTATCTTTCAAAAAGCAATTGTATTTAAGAAAGAATTCGAGTATTAGTTAATTTATTTTATAAATTTGAAAAGTAGCTGTGCAAGTATAAGGAACAAAGAATATTCAAGAAAATAAAAAGTATTAATTCTTTTTTATAAACTTTTATTTTTAAAAATTAATGAGGTCTTCTCCAAAGATATGACAATGCAAACATGTATGATTTGCAAATATATATAATTTGGCAAAAAACCACTCTTGATTTAAATTAAAGTATACAAAGTATATTGAAGGAAAATTATACATAAAAACTCAATTATTTAAATAGAAACCATATAAAAGGGCTGAAATCTAATTGAACTTCAATATTGTTTCTTGCCTGCAATTCACTTGATCTTTACTCTATTTATATTTACTTTACATCTTGAATAGTTGTGTGGTACGTAATATATTCTTACAGTTTGATAAATGTTAAGTGTTAGTATCTGTAAGCAACTTTGTTAATTAAAAACGGATTTAATGGATTTGACGGCACGCTCGAAACACGCAAATATTCACATATATATAAAAACTATTTAATTTTTACTTATCCAAATATAGACCAAATAAACAACGGAATAGTAATATCAATGCCTGCAGACAGTTGTAGCGTTACAGTTACCCCCTTGTAATTGCTTGCTTGGTTTTACCACACAGAGATAAATTGCCTCATTGTCAGAAACCGAATCGCGGTGTGAACAAAGCACTTCCTGACCTCAAATCTCAACAAACTATTTTTTTTTTACTTTCAGATATCTTATATATTGTCGTCGCACTTGTACCTTTTGGCATAAAACCCAGGAAAAACTACTAAAATTTTAAAGGCATATATTTCACAGAGAAAAATATGTATTTACATTCATTTTTCTATTTGTTTGGCTTATATTTATTTCATGGAAACAATAATTACTTCAAACAAAACATTATTTTGTCGAATGCAAATTTTGTAGTTTTATTGCATTAAACCATATTGTTTAACAGAAAAAATACGATTGTTTGAAACAATATGTTTCGACAAAATAACATTTTCTTTGATTACACGAAATATTACTCAGGAAGACAGAATTACTTCCTGCGATAGATTGAAATAAAACATTTCTTTGTATAAAAATGACTTTTCTATCAAAATCTCATGAACAGTTGACTGAGAATGGTTTGACGATGGTACATTTTCCTCATCAGGTACATTTAATTGTTACACATGATTTAAATTCCGTACATTCATTAGCCTAACTTACTGACGCTGCGATTCTTATAATTATTGTTTGTTAGATCACTTGAGAAGGACCCGAAACCTGGGTCGAAACGTCGTGAAAGTTTTGTAATTATTGACAATTAGTAGTCGATTAAATATATATGTTACGGGCAATTTGATTAATTCGGTCATTATGCATAATGGCCGGGCAATATGCATAATTCCCGCTTCTTTCGGGACATTTAAATAATAAAAGCAAAAATGTTCAAATTAATCAAACTGACCGGTCATTATGCATAATGCCCACAGATAAGTGAAAAATGTGATTAACATATTAGAATATCTTTCTAAAAGGAATGGCAGTCTGTCTATAATTTTAACTTTCGGTAAATGTCTACAATTAAAGCCCCAACGAGAAATAAATTGAAAAGAGGTAAATTCTATGTATTTTTGCCCCTCGAATCCAAAACTGTTGATAAAATTTGGGGGTCGCTAGAATTTTTTAAGATATCGTTAAGAAAATAAGAAAAAAAACACTAAACTCGGATATTTGGTTTTTTTATTTATCAAATACGGATTAATTTATTACTCATTGTCGGTTGTGTTCTCTTCCGGTGGAAAAAATTTTCCGATGACTTCGAAAAATGCAACTATTCTGTCGCTAAACTTGTACATAGGTTAGTGACGCGCTTTAAACAATTAAATACTTTTAAAGCGCGTCATCTAACCTATGTAGGTTAGTGACGCGCCTTAAACAATTAAACACTTTTAAAGCGCGTCATCTAACCTATGTAGGTTAGTGACGCGCTTTAAACAGTTAAATACTTTTAAAGCGCGTCACTAACTTACATAGGTTAGATGACGCGCTTTAAAAGTATTTAACTGTTTAAAACGCGTCATTAACCTATGTACAAGTGGCTCGATTGTCGGTCGAACACTGTGACGTTATGATTTTTGTGAGAACACGAGAATTATGTTTACTGTTGAATTATGTTACGTGAATTATGTTACTGTGCAAGGTGAAGCAAGGTCTACTCCACAAAGTCATTAACTTTTGAAAATAATGATTTTAATAAAATATATTTGAGCGACCCAACTGGCCAAAATTTTTTCTCCTTTATAATATCTCACAACGTTTCGGCCAACATCTGGCCCTTTTCAAGTGAGGAAAATAACAATAATTATTGCCAGCACTCCACGCATATACATCCTATGTCGCCTAATATAATTCCCAAAATACATCATGCTTCATAAAGCTGAAAGGATGATAACAGAGATGTATAAACATATATGAAACATAGCGAAAAGGATGCCAAAAATGACTTACAAGTTATATGCGTCGGCAAAAGCAGAAGTAAAAGATACAATTAGTCAAGAGATAGTTGAAACCAAACATTCTGTCAAATGCGTCCGAACGTTACAACAGTCAAAGTCACAATAATAAAACTCAGAAAGCACACCGATAAAGCAAAATAGCGGGCTCTTAAAATAACTAAACAGCGGTCAATAAGCATAGATTAGGCAGCATTAATAAATGCTGCACACGATCGTAAACAGCCGGTAAATTTTCGGTGTCTTTTTGAAGATTGACAGTACGCCTGCACTTCTTGATGAAAAACATCTCCGATATCTCTCTTTTTTTATAATGGCTTTCTTTATATAAAATCCTCGGATTATGCCATGTGAAATCATGTTTATATGTAAGACGATGTTTGAAGACCACAGAGTGATTGTTAACATGTTTCCTTATTTCACTTTGATGTTCTTTTAATCTTGTTTCTAGGTGCCTTTTAGTTTGCCCAATATAGCAAAAATTGCAGTTAGCACAATCAATCTTGTACACAAGTTCGGTCTGTCTAAGATACGGTAGTCTATCCTTGCCTTTCCTAATAATGCAATCCAATCTCTTTGGGATAGTAAGAAGTGTCTTGAATTTGACACCTCTCATTGTCCGGCTGACATTCGCACTAAGGCCTCTAATATACGGGATAGTTACGAAATTTTCAAGATCCCGAGACACACCATCCCCCGTCGTCATATCGCTGGCAGGGTCGTCACGTTTCCGCAATTCACCAAATCTGACATTAATAAATTTGCTTACTACATTCCTCGGAAAACAATGATTAATTAGTATCTTCCTTACTGTAGCAATATTTGTTTCATGAAAACGAGTATCTGACAAGAGGATGGCACGGTCAACAAGATTCTGTATAATATTCACTTTATATTTGAACGGATGGTGAGAGAAATAATGAATATAACGCCCGGAGAATGTGGGCTTACGATACCAATTCGTCAACAGAGAGTTACCTTCCTGAAACACTGTGGTATCAAAGAAATTCAATGAACCGTGTGTTTCCAATTCATAAGTAAATTTTAGTCTTGTGTGATAGTTGTCAAAAGTTTTTAAAAGTTCGTCAATCCCCGATTTCGGAACCACGGCAAAAATGTCATCTACATATCTACGATAAAACCGTACAGCAAAACTCAACAGTTGCAGACAATGTGTCTCGAGATCATCCATAACCATATCAGCGAGAATCGGAGATAAAGGAGATCCCATGGGGCTACCGAAGATTTGGTCATAAATTAAACCATTAAAGCTAAAACTAGTAGAACTAAGAATTAAATCAACAGCATATAAGAATTGAGGAAGACTGAGACTCGTTTTCTCAGATATGTAGTTCCATCTATTTTCAATCGCTTTAAGAACCAACTCCTTAGGAATGTTGGTAAAAAGTGCTGTCATAATGATTTTATGTCAATATTTACCACAATATCTTAGTAAATACAAGCGTCCCCCAAATTTTATCAACAGTTTTGGATTCGGAGAGCAAAAATACATAGAACTCTTTTTAATTGATTTCTTGTTGGGGCCCTAATTGTAGACATTTACCAAAGATTTCAAAACAATAACCACATTTAAATCTACCACATACTAAAATTGGACACTTCGTAAGATTACCAAAAGCTCTCTACGCAAGCTTAAGATTGCCGGGAAACTCAACTCAAATAAGGTGATTTATCAAAATGATTTAGCATTGGGAAATATGCATAATAACCGGGAAATTTGATTATTTCTTCTCTATTAATCATTTTGACCGAACAAATTGGGAATTATGCATATTGCCCAGCCATTATGCACAATGCCCAATTTAAATATTCAAATTGCCCGTAACATATACACCTTTTTATTAATTTATAATTGGCGGAACAAACACGTACTTCTTTATTATATATTAATAATAAATAATATTATAAATATTATAAATATTATAAAAATTAACATAAATAATGTGTTTTTTATTAAGTGGCTAGATAGCCCTTCGCATATAGACAGATAGCCCCGCTAAAAAACTAATTATTGTTTGTTTTTTTGGTTCGAGCCAAAACAGGATGCGGATCGATATAATCGCTCGGTGAGCAAGTTAGCCTATTTCGTCCGGCTTGAACGCAACGGCTGTGCGGCAAGAGCGACGTGATAATCGATAAACCAATCATCTTACTGCGTTTTCAAAGAAACAAAATTGTTGCTTGCCAAGGGCGAACGTGAAAACCATTAGGTAAGTAAAGAAAAAGTGTGAACGTGAAGTGTTTGAGAGTTTCTGACAGGGCTGGCCGATCGCTCACTCACGGATATTTGTGTGCGATCGCTCACTCACGGATATTTTCTAGTCGCGCACCGTTTTCGTATTTCGTTTAATCTTTCGACATTGACCGTATCAGTCCGAGACAAGAAGATCAAGTGCCATAAGCCTTCCGCACTTTGCTTCAGTTCAGCCATTAGCAATGTGTAGGCACACACGTCGTGCTTAAGTCATCTTTAGTTTTTTCGAGTGCTAACATCGGAAAAGTAGTTCCGTTCGTTCGTTTCCAAAAAAAAGATTTCGTTAAAGTTTGATTTAAAACGAGTGTCTTAAACGATATTGCTTCATTTTTAGAAGCATGTGGATTACCACATGTAGTGGTAATACCAATAGTACAATACTTTGACTAAAATAATAAAATTGTTTTATTTAACAAAAATAATTTAAGTAAAATATTTAAATACTTTGAGTGAAATAATAAAATAGTATAAGTTAAACATTCAATAAAAAAACATTCACTTTTTATCAAGAAAATATTTATTTTAAGGTAAATTTAAGGTAAAGATAAATTTTATTTGAAGAGTCAAACAATTGCATTTTATAGTTTAAACATTGGTTTGGTTGGACTATTCCAATGCATTTTCTTTGGAATAGAATTTTAAGAAAATTTGTTAAATCTAAAGAAATATTTCTCTCTGTGTTCATGTATGCGCTGCTATTTCCTGCTGAACAAAGCAATTCTGGATCTCGAATCTCAACTATTTTTTTTTATTTTCAGAGATCTTAAATATTGTCCTTGCACTTACACCGTTTGGCACAAAACACAGAAAAAATCTAAGAATTTTTAATTTCGTACACTGCTCAAAAAAATTATATAGGAGATTAGTTTTTGCTCGTTTTTAAACTGTAATTACTCAGCAAATAATTAACGTAAAAAAAATTAAAAAAAGATTTTGCAAGGCAAACTCTCTATTATAAGGTGCTTTTTTGTTCAATTTTTATCCAGTTTAATACTCAAAGACGTGGTCAGATTGAAATGAATAAGGACGATGATTGATTTGAATAAGGACGTATTTGAGATATCCAAAATCTTGAAATTTGGCAGTCTTCCACTGCCTAATAAAAAAATTGGCCAACATAATCATTGGTATCGTCTCAAAATACGGACTTTGCCCTTTCAAATAAAAAATAAAACTTTGTTTTACGCCGATTATTTAGCGAGATATCAAAATTTAAAGTAACCTCTGTTTTTTTATGATTTCAGCACGATACCGGCATTTGCGTAACCTGATGTGCACCACGGGCATGTTGCTCGGTCGGATTTTGCACATCACATATGTATGTGTATGTGTATGTGTATGTGTATGGAGTGAACATGTGTATGTGTGTACATGTAGAGGTTTCTTTTAGTAAGAAGTGTTGTCACTCTTCGCCATATTACCTCGCGCAATCTTGATCTCATATTGATGCATTTTTTCACATCAGAATTGAGAAATTTTATTCCAAAGAGTGACCGCAAAAATAGCCTCTTTATTATTTAAAATAGTCTTTTTATTTTCAAGATATGGAGAGTCAAAGTTGTTTATTTCAGCAACTTGCGTATTCGCTGTTTTAAAACGTTGAAATAGAAACTTAAATAATAATAGGTTCAAAAAAACGTATTCGTTTGCTGTTATGTGATTATTTATAGGTATACGCGAATATATGTTAGTATTCTGTGTTTAGTAGTAGTAAGTAACAGTAAAAAAAAAGCCGGCTCAATCTGAAACTTTCTGAGGATTCATGACTCATTATAGACTATCATTTAGTACCAAGTAAAAGTCTAAATTCAAGAATGAAAAAAGAGGCTATTTTTGGCCTGTTTTTGCGGTCACTCTTTGACGCAGTGTCTCTTCAATCTAATGTAAAAAAATGCATCAATATGAGATCAAGATTGCGCGAGATAATACAACGAAAAAACAACACTTCTAAAAAAAACCTCTACACATGTACACTTCATACACATATACATACACATACATACATGATGTGCAAAATCCGACCGAGCAATATCCCCGCAATGCACTTCGGGTTACAGAAATGCCGGCGGTATATAGTACTGAAATCATGAAAAAACAGGAGTTAATTTAAATGATATCTGGCCAAATAATCGGCATAAGACAAGTTTTTTTCCTCACTTAAAAGGGTCCGTACTTTGAGATGGTATCAATGATTATGTACGCCAATTTTTTTGTTAGGCGATGGTGGAAGTAGAACTGCAAATTTAAGGTTTTGGATATCTCAAATGCGTCCTTATTCAAAGCTGACCACGTCTTTGAGTATTAAACTGGATAAAAATTGAACAAAAGCACCTTATAATAGAGAGTTTGCCCCGTAAAACTCTTTTCAAAAATGTTTTTACGCTAATTATTCTCTGAGTAATTGCAGTTTAAAAATGGGCAACAATTTATTGAGAAAAAGTGGTCCCCTCATTTTTTTTAGCAGTGTATATACAAGTACGAGCTGCTACTTCCGGTTGAACAAGGCACTTCCGGAACTCGAATCTCAACAAACTATTTTTTTTTTACTTTCAGAGATCTTAAAGACTGCCCTCGCACTTGTACCTCTTGACACAAAACGCAGGAA